>JAQNBH010000014.1:24637852-24855352 GCA_028752905.1 Cladorhizidae sp. MBARI D1340-BT2 | reverse complement strand
TAATAATAATAATAATAATAATAATAATAATAATAATAATAATAATAATAATAATAATAATAATAATAATAATTATAATTATAATAATGATAATAATAATTAATTACGCACTAGGCGTTTTACGCACTGGGACTTTTACGCACTAGGTCTTTGATGCACTAAGGACATTTTTAACCATGACTTTTACGCACCAGGACTTCTCACCAGGACTTCTCACCAGGACTTCTCACCAGGACTTCTCACCAGGACTTCTCACCAGGACTTCTCTTTAGATTTTGTAGCTAATTTGGGCCTTAATCTATCTATCTATCTATCTATCTATCTATCTAATCCAAGATATCTTGCAGTTTCCCATTTACGCCTATTATTGGCCCAGTTCACTCTTTCTACCTATCTCGGGCCCACTATCCCCCTTGTAATTTTTTGGGGCACAGTCGGTTCCCCTCATTCTAACTCTCTCGGGCCCAGTTTCCTCCTTCTACCAATTTTAGGCCCAGTTCACTCTTCCTCGCTATCATGGCCCAGTTCCCTCTTTCTTACTACTTGGGAGCTCCATTTTTCTGTAAACTTCACTTGATATATATAAACTAAAACATAGCTCTCTCTGTGCCTTTTAGTACTAAAACTGTTGCATTGGTATTACCATGCCAAAGTTACATGCAGTCAAATTTGAGAACCTCAAAAGCTGATTCTCTGCACTTCTGGCTCCTGTTTGCTAGACATTCAATGGCAGGCAAGAGCAAGTCCTACTCTACAGAATAGATGTTTTCATACACACAAAAATGGCATAAACAGGAAGAAAGAGATGGTAGGGCACAGAAATCTTTAGCATGCCTACTTTTGTATCAACCACACCTACTTAATTATGCACATTGTTATGATATTATAATCTGTCATTTGATGCCATTATTTATGATATTTTCTACCATAGTCAGTTCCTTCTCAAAAGAATCAAAATAAAGGACTGCCTGATCAGCGAGTCTCTGTTCTGTCATGGTTGACCTAAAGTACATTTTAATCTGCTTGAGTGCAGAGAAGGTTATTGCGCACTAAGCTGTACTAATACATATTGGTATTGCAACGAGGATAGAGAAAGCTGCCTTCAGAAATAGAAGTTCTCGATAAACACCTCCTAGAATTTTATCATTTTAATGTACACCAGAGTACAAAGTGCTAGAGTGGTCTCCATGCATAGGCTACAAGAGAGGAGGATCAAAAAAAGAGGCTGAATCAGGGTACATAGATCGCATGAGATGAATTTTTTTGGAGCTAAGTGGTTGATTCAGTTCTGCATGATCAGAGAGAAGTAGAGATTTATCTTGTACTCCATGCTTATTGAAAGAATCGCCAGTGATCCAGTAGTAATAGCAGTGACAATATTATTGTGTAAATGTTGAGGAAGCTGTCTTGGTAGGTGAGGATTGACTGATTAAACTTGTAACTTTTTCAGCATAATAGAAGCTTTGTCCCACTTTGCATCCATATGAAACTTTTCAAGATTTGACACAATAGCATAAACTAGATTTCCTGCTTTAGCAATATTAAACTTGGGTACTTTGCCTGTTAGGAAACTGACTACCTGACATGATCTAAGAAGTACAAGACAGAAGCAGTAGAGCAGGATTGCCTTATTTGGATCGTGTAAAGTAGTGAGAGACCCGATGATTATATGCACACATGAACAAATTATTAATGATAGCACACTAACAGGTTGGTTGAGTTTCTTGGGCACTAGTGTAGTTTCTGACCACATATGGAAACCCTAGCCCAGGGAGAGAGAGCCTATAAAAAGGAAGGTTTCTCTGTGCATGAGAGGAGAGTAAAGTTCGAGTTGCTAGCTTGTTAGAGATCTTCCAGATTGTTGCATTAAAGTTTCTAAGTGTGATGACCTAGGCCAGCTATGTTCCATCACAATTGCTTTTGAACTACTCCATTGAAGAGACTACAACCAGTTAAGAAGAATCAGGTCCTTCTTCAGCTACCAGTTCAAGTGAAGAACTACCCGACCCTGATCATGTCCTCCATACAAAAGCATGCTGGGAGACAACATTTACTAAAGTAAAACATGCAGAGGAGCCTGGCAACAGTTGGTCCACCAAAGATACTGAGTTTAAAAAATGAGACTGACTCTGATTCCATTACTGTAGGATACAAGTCCTCCACTCCAGACATTGCCGCAGTCTTAGCCATGATGGCTAAATTACATTCTGATACCATCACCCACAAGCAGAAAAAAGATGAAGAAGCCTGACAAAAACATGCTGAAGCCCAATGCATCAGGGATGACGATTAGCACTGAGAGGCAGAAGAAAGTCAGCAGCAGGAGAGGCAATTGTACGCTGGACAGCCATGCTTCAAAGCACATCAAAATCCACCAACGCCCAGTTTAAACAATCCAAACGAAGAGACAACTCAGCCACTAAGCAGGCAGACTTCGATTGCTCAAAGGCTGTGGAGCTGGCTGAACAGAAACGTCAGCAGGTAATTAATGACCAAGAGGTCCTACTCCAACCAACAAACACAAATGGAGCAGCAAAGCTGCTCGTGCTGATAGAGAAGAACAAACCCGATGACAGGCAGCTTGACAACAACAGGAGGATGACTGACAGGTCCATGACTGCACCATGGACAAGACTGTTCCGCTAAGACTGACTGAAGATGTCGAGATGTTCTTGCTCACCTTTGAACAACACATGACGCCTATGAGGTCAACCCCAAGTATTGGGAGGTTCATCTCCTCCCTACCTCGACAGTTGTATTTGTAGGGATGATATTGACCATGGACCAACAGGAAGACTTTGAAGCTGTCAAGTCAGCTCTCATAACACTTCACAACACTGATGCTCAGGCTTTCTACATGTAGTCGCAGTCCCTCCAGAAAATATCCAATGAGTCTTGCAAGGTAGCTATTCAACATGGCCTATTGATGTTCAAAGGTTGAACCAAAGATGCCATGATTATGAAAGAGATAGAAGACATCATCACAATGGAATATTGCATCCACATACCCCCAGATCACATCCAAATGTGGATGTGGGACCAACAGCCCTCTGACTCATTAACCATGGTTGAACTACGAATGATAACCTTAGGAACCATGCTCACCATGGAGATGATTATCAGTTTCCTCAAAAGCAAGGACCACAGTCACCCGTGGATAGACCAACGCTCTCATAATGGAAATCAACAAAGATATTGTTATCCACCACACGGATACACTTCTTAGACTCCTCCACCACCTCCTCCTGGCTGAGATCATCACAACAGACCATGGAATGGCAACAACAACAGCCCAAACTGCCAACTACCCCTACTCCATCCCCCACACTTCCACACTCACCGAGGTTCTGCACCGGCGGACGTTGAAGCTAGCAGAGCTTTGTTCGAGTGGCAGGACCTCAGTGCTACTCCTGTCATGAGTATGGCCACTTCTACTATGGCTCTCCCAAGAAGGTTGGGCTGGCTATGTCTAATATGTGTCCTGTTAAAAATGATTTTCTTGTCACAGGGTTGATGTTAGATACACTGATTAGGTACTGCTGTATGTCTCACAACAGATCACTTCTCCAGGGATGCTCACACTGGAAACAGTGACAAGATGACCAATTTCAATGGAAGGACCGTGTTTTTCCTCAGGTTATGGTTGACCTCACCATCAACCAGATCACCTCTCCGTGGCTGTCTCATCTGCACTACAGGTAGATGTTGCCCTCAGACAGGATTTCCCACACCTGGCAAACATCAACCACAAGAAAGCCCATTGCTCATCATTCATGACTGATAAAGCTGGACATCAACAGGCTAGGAAGTGTGGTCACCCTCGCAACTATGCTGAGGAAGAGAGTTTCTCCTATGAATCCTCCTCTAACCCTGAGTCTGACATACACCCAACCTCTGACTCAGACTAGGACTCTGATGATGAAGAAGACGAAGATGTCTTTACCACCATGGAATTCACTGCTGAAGAGTCTCCAGTCTCTCTGGAAGGACCAGAGGATGATCCTACCTCTTGGAAAAGATCTAAGCCAGAACCCATACCCATCTGGTCGGATGCCCTGCCAGACTTTGACAAGGACCTTTTTGCCGAATATTCACAGAACAGAAGACAGATCAGACGATAGAAGATCCTGGTCTAACAGTTATACTTTCCCATGTGGAAAGATCTCCACTATATGTTGGGCCAGAGCAGCTGAAAAGAAAACTAAGGATAAGAGCTTGGCTCAGTGGTTCAAAGCTTGTTCTGACCCTGAATCTATGTTTTTCTTGCAGAATAACATACCGTACAGGCATTGGAAGTGTTCTGGCTGCCATGCGGAAGTGGAGAAACTGGTTCTACCAACTGCTACAGAGAAATAGCCCTCCGACTGGCATACCACTCACAGAAGGCTAGGTTGTAAGAAGACATTTCACAGACTGAGAATGAGTTTTTTTCTGGTCAGCTATCACCAAGGATGTAGCAGGTATGTGCAAGCAACAGCCAGACTCGAGTACCACAGAGGGCAGTGCCCATGCCTGTGATGGAGAGACCATTCCAAAGAGTGGCCATGGATATGATTGGTCCCTTACCAAGACTGTGGAATGACATGGTTACATCTTGTTGTTCATGGACTATGGTAATAGCTACCCAATGGCTGTAGGTCTGAAGTCTACCCATGCCCAGCAAGATGCTCAGCTCTGCTGCCGATCCTCTGCACATTTGGCCTGCCAAAGGAAATCTTAACAGATTGTGTCAGCAACTTTGCAGGCAAGCTGCTCAAATATCTTTATAAGGTTAAGTGTACATGATAAGAACCTCACCATAGCTACCACTCGCAGATGGATGGTATGGTGGGGAGGTTCAATCGTACTCTTAAACAGATGCTGAGGAAGGTCCCAGCAGAGTGTGGTGATAGGTGCAATATAGCCATAGTTGTTGTATTTTCATACAGAGAGACACCCCAGGAGACAACAGGATTCTTCCCTTTGAATTGATGCTCAAATGGTCAAACCCGAGCACTGCTGAATGTAATTTGGGATGGCTGGGAAGACAGAACGCATTCAACATCAGCGGAACTATGAAAACCTGGCCACTACCTGGGCCTTTGCTACAGAAAATGAGAAGTCTGTGAAAAAGGACATAGCGAGGTAGTATGACAGAACAGCTTATGACTGGCACTTGCTGGTTGGTGATTTGCTATTAATTCTCTCTCCCACCTCAACTTCGAGCCTGCTTGCATGAGGCAAGGCCCCTACTGTCACTGACAAAGTTTTGAAGACTACCTACAAGTATAGATGGATGTAAAAAGGAAACCAGACAGGGAGGTCCAGTGAACAACCTCGCACTCACACCTATGCATATCAAATGCACAAGCTCCTCCTCAGACCCAGACCTAGCCCTAACTCTGGTGGCTCAGACACTTGTCATATCAACCCAGACCTCTCTCCTAGCCAACATGTTAACTCAAAGAAGTCCTACTCCAGCACCAAGGGTTCCTAACGGAATTCACAGGACATAATCCCTATTGACACTGGAGTTGCAGCTCCAGTATTCTACACACTCTCACATGCACGCCAATGAGAAAAAGGGAGTGGAGCTCCTTCTATGGATGGGTCTCATCCTACCTTCCCGCAGTGAATGGGAATCGCCAAGGGTGGTATAAGGCTATGTATTGACTATAGAAAATTGAATCATGTGACTAAGCCTGACACTTTTCCCATGCCCCGAATAAAAGACCTCCTCGATGGCCTCTCTACCTCTATGTACATCACAACTTTGGATCTTACAAAGGGCTACTGGCAGATACTAGTACTCCCTTCATCTACCGAGAAGGCAGCATTCATCACCAAGTTTGGAGGAGAGTATATATCAATTCATGGTTACGACGTCTGGTTTTGCAGGAATGCTAGCAGTGTTTCAATGACTTATGAATGTGCTTCTAGCCAACCTGTCTACATCTGTTACGAATTGTATGGATGACTTGGCTGTTCATAGACAAACCGCATCTCAGATTTCCACCAGATCTTCACTCACCCAAAGCTCAGCAGACAGCAATGCCAAGCAAATATTTGCTATCTGTGAGCACATCGTCAGACAAGGTCATGTCAAAACTCAAGACACCAAAGTGATAGCCATTTTGGAGTTCATCGGGCCTGTCAGGAAGAAGGATATGCATTCCTTCCTTGGCCAAGTGGGCCATTACCAAAAGTTTATCCCACATTTTGCAGATCTTGCTTTCCATTTAATAGTATACTGATATGAAGTCTCGTTGTCTGCCTTGTTTGACCTTTCTCTTTCCATTCTGAGTCTATCTTACCAGATCTTTTCAGTGCCAAACTCTGCATGTAAGGGTTCAGCTATTGTATACCAGTCTAGCCGTTGGCATCCATCTAGCTCACCTTTTTCTTCATGCTTCTTCTCAAATGGTGATAGCTGATGCATGAAGGGACGTTATGGTACATTTTAGTTGCTTAGCAACAAACCACAGAAATGTGAATATTGTTATAAGAGACAGGAAGTAAAATGAAAGGGTTTATATCGGGTTTATATCATCTCAATTTCATATTACACATGAAACCAGCAATGTTAGCCGGTCAACTTTTGGTCAACAACAACTACTGTTTGTCAACAACAATTTTTTGGTTGATTATAACAAACCACAAAGATGTGAATATCATTATAAGTTGAAAAAGGCTATTTCAGCTCGGTTTCATACACATGAAATCAGCAATGTTAGCTAGTCAACGTTTGGTCAACAACAACTATTTGTCAACAACATTTTTATATCAAATCACAAAGATGTGAATAGCATAACAAAGAGGAAGTAAGGGCTAGGGTCCATAGTACTGAAAAATAAATAAAAGTATGTGCAAAGTGTGCATAACATAATTATAAATAAATATAGATAAAAAATAAAAGGGCAATGCTTGGCACTGTGAAGGTCTGCATGTTCAGCATAACTCATACAAACACATAATGCTACATTATAAAATATATATATATATATAAATAAATAATAACCTCTCCTCCAACCCTGTCTTCTCCTCTGCTGCTTCCTCATCCTCCTCCAGGTCCATGAGTGAAACTACCTTCCAAGGAGAAATAGTTCCTATTATTATGCTAGTTACTAGGCTTTACTATACAACTCTTATCTATTCTTACCTTGGGGGAAGTCTTCATGATCATCACTATCGTCTGAAGCTTCGCTTGGCAGAGTAGGGCGACCTATACTTTGAAAACTTACTTCGTGGTCGGTGCCAACAGCTTCTGTTATAGCTGCCATAGCATCACCGTCAACTACGCCACTTCCCAGGTAAGCACAGGCACCTTCTTCCTCTTCTTCACTAACGTCAATCTCGGACAGGCCGAAGTCATCCTCAAATAGGAAGTCTTAACGCTTCGTCTCGGGTCGCCATTTCTTCTTCGAGACCGGGAATAAACCGGAAGTGATGTTTGCTGGCACGTTTACTTCCCTTTCCTCATTCCGGATATTCAGGGGTATATTAGAGGCATGCTTTAGGCATACTCGTGCAATTTTTGAAGTTTATACCACGAACGGTTAATTTTTTACGAATTTTTTCGTCGCGACTGATCAGTTTTCGCGACTTAAGTCGCTTATGCCAGTGAAAGGGTTAAGGTCAGCTGCATGCAATTAGTCTGCTCAACCGAAATTCATCACACCTTCAAATCAAACTTCATCAACACCTGCAATCTCTGTCTCGACCATTCTTGACTATAGATTCTCCCTAATGAGAGCTCTTTCTTGCCTTCACAAAATATCTCCCCTCCCTCAACTAACCCTTCATGACTATCTATACAAATATGCACTTTCAATGCTTGTAGTCTAGTAAAGAAGCTTGCACTCTTTTGTGAACTCCTCTTCCTTCAAAATCATATGGATTACAGAATCCTAGCTCATTAACTCCATCTATAACTCTAAAATTCTGTCTGCATTTTATGTAAAGATTGAGGTTCAAGAGGTGTCGGTGTTTTGGTGGCACTTGAGGAATCAGTACCTATTCTACCCTCAGCCTTCTTAAGGATTAGAGTAGTTACATTTCAAATATGCTACAACCAAGATTCTATTACTTTATGTGCACTCTACATACCTCCACTCTGACTTATCTTACCTTCAATCTCTTCTGTTATATCTCTCTCATTTGTTTGGCAGTTAAACACAATTTATTATTCTAGGCGTCAACTTCCCTGACATCTGTTGGACCACTTTGACAGCATACTTTAATTTACTTTGCGAATTAAGACCCATGATATCATTTTTCTGCTTTTAAGGACAAGCTCTTTCACAATTGGACCTCTCTGACACTGACGGAACCCGTGAAGCAACTCATGCTGCCTCAAATATACCGTGAAGCAATTTTCTGCATGGCCCACTCATCACCCATGGCAAGCCACTTCGGATGCCAGAAGAGTAGAGACAGGGTCATACACTAGTTCTTCTGGCCTGGATTCCACACGGAGGTGGAAGACATGTATATACAGGCATTGCCAACTCTGCCATAAGACCAGAGTCAACTACCCAAGGAAGTTCTGCTGATGCCACTGTCAGTGATTCAGAAACCATTTACCCATATCACCTTGCACTTAGTTGGAGCGAGGGCCACCAGTATGTGCTGAGTAGTAGACTATGGGACATGTTTTCCTTGGGCTTTCCCAACCATGAGCCAAGATGTCGAAAATGCCTTAATGGATCCCGCCTCCAGGGTTGGGATACCGGAGGAAATCCTCAAAGATTGGGGGGCCAATTTTTGTACTGCCTTCACCAAGGATGTGTATAATATATCATTATTTAAGGCTATCAAGATGTCCGCCTACCATCCCCAGTCCAATGGCATGGAGTAGAGGTACATACATCACCTTAAAGACCAGCCTCAACAAGTACATCACCAGATTTGGGGGCCAGTGGAACGAGAGCATCCCATATCTATTGTTCGTGTGAGGTCCCTCACCTCAAGCTTCACTCCATTTGAGATGCTCTATGAATGCAACCCATAGGGTTGCTTCATGTCCATGAAGAAAGAGAAAGAGAGGGACTCTCCTCCAAGTCTGAAAATATGGTTTTATACATGTTAGATACATATGCCAAACTGGAGGTGGCCATGGACATAGTGATGGAAATGGAGATTACGTCTAAATGCCAGATGAAGACCTGGTACAACCGCTCTGCTCAAGCAAGTTTGTTCCAGGTCGATGACCTCATTCTCATACTGTTACTGTTGTCGTCTCATAAGCTGTTGTCCAGCTGGCTGGGACCGTTTTCCATTGAGAAGCTCTCCTCCACCACCTACAAGGTGAATACCGACAGCGCCAGGGAGCAGACATTCCATGTCAACTTGATCAAAAGGTGGCAGTCGCAATCAGCAGTCTGTCTCTTTACCTCAGCCACACTCAACCAGCCTCCTCTTGTCAATGATGCCAAAGAGATTCCCACTTCTGCTGATCAGGAGCTGGCTGTTATGCATCCTCATATCAACCCAGATCTGTCCAAAACCAAGAAGGAGGACATGGAACCTCCTAGTTCACCACAAACTAATTTTTTTCTAACCAACCAGGAATAACGCACAACTCCTCCATTGAGATCGACTGACTACTCCATCCCTGTCAACTCCAACCCCTGCTGCATTGCACATGCCAACATTCAGACGGTTAAGGAGCCCAGATGTTGCACAAGGACATCATCAATGCCAGCAGGAGTCCCTCAGTGGTATCCATACTCCGAGTACCGAAGAAGGATGGATCATCAAGATTCTGTGTCGACTTCATAAAGCTGAATGCAGTCACCAGGCCAGATCCCTTCCCCATGCCTCGCATGGAAGACCTTGTGGATGAGCTAGCTGGGGGCATATTCATCTTCATCACCCTGGATGCAGGTACATATTGCATTGGACTCCAGAGAGAAGATGGCATTTACCACCCCATTCAGGAAATATGAATTTGCTGTCATGCCTTTCGGCTTGGTAGGGTTGGTAGGGTTCCCATCCAATGCCTCATGAACGGCATCTTCGGGGCTGCCTCCATCACTGCATACATGGATGATGTCATTGTCTACAGCACTACATGGTAATAACACATCTGCCACCTCGATGAAGCACTAACCAGACTGGCCATACAGGACTGACTGTGAAGCCTGTCAAGTGCCACGGAAGAAGCCAGGTTCACCCAAACTTGGCCAAGGTGTCTGCTTTTGTGGTCTCCAAGAACAAGAAGGATGTGAGGTCCTTTCTTGGCCTAGCTGGCCATTACTGCCGCTTTGTTCTGCAGTACTCATCATTGCCAATCCACCGACCGACCTCACCAAAAAGGCCAGACAAAGTTGTGTGACACTGGAACGCTTTTGATGCTCTGAAGGCTGCACTGACCTCTGATCCGGTACTGCAGGGGGCCAACTATTCATGCAAATTCACTCTGTACACGGATCTCTCAGATGCGTGGTATTGAGCCAGACCATGGAGATAAATAGAGATCGACCATTGCATTTTACTCTCGTAAACTCAAGCTTCGTGAAACCAACTATACTGCAGTTGATAAGGAGTGTCTGATCATTGTCGACAAAATACAGCACTTTCGAGTGTATCTTACTGGTGTGCCATTCCATGTGGTGACATATCACAGTTGCCTTGGCTTCCTCAACAATGTGAAGGACACCGGAGGTCACCGGACTCGATGGTTACTCAGACTCCATCCTTATAGCTTTGTCATACTGGGAAGATCCAATGGCAATGCTGATGGCCTGGCAGGCTTGGCTGGATGATTCGACCTGTAGCATGCTGCTGGAGGAGCAAGGGGGGATTGTTACGGATCCTCCAGAATCCCCTTAACCAGGGAACATTTAATTATAGGCCGAGTGTGATAATTAAATGTCACCTAGGACCATTATTCCTCAGGTGTCTCATTATGAACAAATAACATAGCAAAACAATTTCAGTGCTGGGAGCCTACTTAAAGGAGCCAACCAATGAAATCCAGTCAGAGGATGATGAGATTGGTGAACTATTTGTGAGCTGAATTATACTATTTAACCTATTTAACCTATACCTTGTTAGTCATCTGGCCCCTCAGCCAGGTCAATCCACAAACCTTTGTCGATGTATATTTGCCACCATTATCGGTGCGGAGAGTTTTCCTTGTGGCCACTTACTTTCTCAATTAGTGCCTTCCATTCAAAAAAAACCCATCAAAAACCTCATCCTTGTGCTTCAGTGGGTAGACCTACACATAGCATGTTTTGTAACATCAGGAAATACTGAGCTCCACCTACCGAGTATATAGTCTGTTTTCTGCATACGTCATGGACTAGACCAAGTAATTATTTTGAACGAGTGCCTCCACAGGTTTGAAATTTACAATTTACTTCTCTGATGTAACATCCAAAACATGCATCGCAAAAATTGATTTCCTTCAATGTATCGAAAAGAAAAACATTGATAGTTCTTCCCAAGCCAGCTTCTGGAGATTTTTCGTTCCATGGTGACAAAAACATCAGCTTTCTCTTCTCTCTAGTTTTTCAATGATATTGTGTTGTTGTTTTCTTATTCGACCGTTGCCATTGAGAGAGTAGACACTTCCTGTTTGCTACAGCGATGACCCTCTGATTTGTACCAATTATCAGACATCTGTCTTCATTAAACTGCGTCATCTTTCCAGCTTCTGCTGCCTTACACACACTCAAGAGATTGTAAGATAGCTTTGATACATACAGTTCATCATGCAGCTTCCACTTTCTGGTTTTTCCAACTGGCAATTTCATTTCCAATGAAACTGTTCCTCACCCAGTTGCTTCCAAAACATGCCTATTTCCAAGTATCACTTGTGGTTACTTCAGGCTTTGAAGCTTAACACATCCTTGCACATCTGGCACGTTGCTCCGGAGTACACAATCCAGTTACTTGTTTCACTAGCTGACAAACCACGCCTAGTAACAAGGACATCAAAATCGCTGGCTGAGCTGCTGTCATCTTCTTGTTTAAGTGCATTTTATGGCCTTTTGTTTCATGCCTTTCCACTCTTTGTCATCTGATTTGGCTTTCCTTATTAGCAGAAAGATTGCAACAGTTACATTTGATATGCCCCAAACTTTAGCATATTAGACCAGGCGAGCTGTCATTGCTGTGCATTTGGCATCATTATCTTTCATTTTCCCACCTCATTTAGTTAACTTTCTGTAATGACTTCCATTTCAGGTACATCTGCATTTGCCTGAAGAACCATTACCAGCATGTTGAAAGAATGTTGCTGACAATTCGATCCTCATCTGTGATATGGTCACTGACTACTGCAAGTGCTTCGAATATATCCGCTATAGCTCTGGTGCGCTCCTGAACAGATTTTCCACCTCTAATGCAATGAATACCATTTGCACCTTAGTTGTTGGCCCGTGTCTTTTTCTGAAACTGGTCTGCCGACTTCTTCCATACCATAATAGGGTTGTCAGGGTCTCCAATTATGTACACCAATGATTTAATCGACAGTACAATTAATGCTAGTGCATTGTCCCTTCTTGCACCAAACTTAGCATACCTGTCGGCTCAGGCTCTTTAGGAGAAGTTTCAGTTCCATTCTCAATGACCCACAAACCATCTTTAATGAGTGCCATTCGGCATTGAACTTTCCACGTTGTATAGGAACAACTGATACAGTTTTTAATTTAATGAGGTCGATCAAAAATGAGTTAGTGGACACTTCAACGCTTCTGAGAGCTTGAGAGTCTTGGTTATTTGATTTAGCTATAGCATGTGCAGTGGGAGTATCTGAATGTGCCAATAAGCGGTTCAAGCAGCTGCCACCAGTTATTGTCTATATCTTAACTCACTTTAATTCAATAAATGGCAAAACAAGACAACACCTACACAACTAACAAAACTGTAAACTACATGTTAGTTACAATAGTTCTATACAAAAACCACCTATATATATGAAAGTGTTTATGCTGTTATCCAAATTACACTACAAATTTAACGCTATATAAACTAATATGGTGATTAACATAGTTACGCAGTAACATTGTGCCAAGAGTGCATCTTTCCAACAACATATGTATATAACATTTGTGAATACTGTCCAGTTCGCAACTGTATTTGGTTATGGCCATAAAACACATTTGTGCATAAAGACATGGATATTCTTTGCCCCTGTCTCAAAAATATTTATAAAATCTTACTTATTTACACTAAACACCTGATTTACCGTGCACATTCCCAGTTGACTCACAAATAAGAATAAAAATAGTGAGAAAACTGACTTACAGTTTGACAGTGTACATTAGAATAACCTTCTCAATAATCAACTTGAAATTGTACTCTTTTGATGTATGGTCTATATAGCCTTCACCAAGAACAATGGAGATACTGAGACTAGCATGAGATTGTTATATACTGGTAACAGCTATTCACCACATGCTACAAACCACACCCTGGCACATGTGCCAAGCATGTGAACTGCACATGAACCAGATGTGGAAAAATAAAATAATAATAAATAAAACAAAAAATTAAAATTTAAGCACTAATAAAATTAATAAAATAATAATAATTAATAAGAAGAAAAAAACTATAAATTGTTCACAGAATAAAGAGCACACGTGGTTACAAAGTCAGTCGTCAAAAAAAACACAGGAACAACACACATTTGAATTTAATTTTGTCACCAACTTTCATGGTTCAGATTTCAATCCTCCAATATTTAAAATTCAGCTTGAAATATTCTCTAGTAAATTCGAGGTTACCATACCACCCAAATCGGAAAGATATATTTACCACTATGCAGAATCTCTGATCTGCTCAGAAGCAATTATATACCATCTTAAGTTTGTGTCCCGACTATATTGGTGCTATATAGTCATGCCAGCCACAAATGCCATCAGCGAACACTCACTCAGTGCATTATGCAGTCAAAAACCTACCCAAGAAGTATATATATATACAATGAATCAGAATAGGCTCAATCATTTTGTTGCTTTTACACACTCACAATTTTACACACTCACAAAGATATTATTGAACATAAAATCAACTTCGATATAATTATAGCTAATTAAATTTTCGTTAATTCTGAGCATAGGTTAGAAGGTTTCCACAGGGTGATCTTCAACCTCTTGGTGTATGAATTTGTATTTTTCAGAAACTATATATTGTATTGTAGTATATATACCAGGTATAAATTCATTGTTGGACTCTATATACTCGGTGGTGTGACTGTCGTGAAAATTACCATAAACGTTTTGTTTTTTTAATCCGTAACACTGCATGTATGCATATATAGTCATACAAAAATTGGTCGGTGTCATTCTACTTTCTGTAAGTTCATATGGTATCTGATAGACTTCAGAATAACAGCTTTTTGGTACCTTTGTAGCCAGGCTTGTGCAAGTCTCGTCTACACTAGGAGTTTGAATTGATGTCTTCAGGTTCCTCTCATAGTGCAAGCCAACTGTCATTGCCCGGCATATATAGCTGCCAAGGGTGTAAGACCTTCAGGAGTGAGATGGCCAGGGAGAGATGGGCTTCAGGAGTGAGATTGCCAAATGGGGAGTAAAATTGTATCAAATGATAGTGGTTAATGCCCATTAATTAATACAATCTATCACAGAGCATTTTTATGATTGTAAAATATTTATTATTATAATAGGGTGTACATAATTTTTATTCCAACCTTATGGGCTAAGCTTCTAGTGTTTTACTAACTAGCTTTTAATGAAAGAAATTTATAAGAATGAAATACACCTTCACTGTAGATACGTATTCATATAGTGATGCATGGAGCTATGTTCCGAGTTATCTGTTACTTTTTGGGGCATGTGCCATGTCGCTGACTTTTCTTTCAGAAGGACCTCTTTTGATGGCTCGAAGCAATGTGCTGGATCAGTGTTTGCCAGTTTGATAGTTAATATGCTGGACAGTGTTCCCTTTGGGTCCAAACTAGCAGTCTTATTCTACCGGATCATGGAAAAGACACGCTCTTCCTGCGTGTGGAATAATTAATACCAACTTAGCTACCCGGGAGAGTGGAGTGAAGCGGTTAGCACCAGCTGCAACCTTCATTATTGAAATGTGATGCCGCACACTATCATTCTATGGATTCTTGATTTCTTCTGCTACAACTGACTTTTCCCATATATCCTGAGGAATGCCACTGTCTTGAAGCAATTGAAAGTCAGTGAATTCCTCCAACAGTTGGTCCTGTGCTTGAGGTGACTCATACGGCAATAAGGAATTCAACCTGCATACACAAACATCATTGCACGTTCAAATGTGTGTAGCTACATGAACATATAACTTGCAGGAACCACAGTTGCTAATTATTTCAGTCCAATCTATCTCTCACTACTGTGTTAACTATTGAGAGAATTGCTGAAATGATGTCTTCAATGGTCATATTGCTCTTTCACCATTGGTTTATTGATAGAGTAATTTGTTAAAGTTCACCTATAGTTATATACTTACCTATCCACAAACTCCTCTACTTGAGAAAACATGGCATTTTCCCTGGACTTAAAGTTTACAAATTGAGCATTGTTCAACAAGTCATCCTTTATCAGTAGGTTGTCTAGGGCATACTCCATTGCTTGTATGTAGAATCCTCGAACACATTTGTAAAACTTGGTCATTTGTACTTTGCTGATGTCACCATCTTCATGTAGCTTCTGCAAATGTAATTTGGTACTAAATCCAATAAAGATGCCATTATCTGCAATACATACATAAATAGTAAGCATGCATGCAGGCATACACACATAAGTGCATCAACTGGTAGAGTTGATGTTCCTGTTCCTTGTATATGAGAGTGTAGAGGTCTCCTTTAGCTGCCTTGATGGAGGATGTTGCTAGAAATGTTCTGGCTAGCTTGGTTAGGAAAGCATTCATCTGTTCACATATAATTTGTATCAAAGGGTCTTCACTCTGCAAAAACCAACAAAGGTTTGTAGAGCTGACTGGTAAAAGAGCAGGTCACTTCTGTCATTGGTAACACCAGCACATCATGCAGCTGTTCAAACCGTGGAGCATTCTCAGCTGCATGAAAAACAAAGATCATAAATATTTATTACAACTATCTACTCATGCCTTGTGAAAGAAAGTAACTCTTGAGTGCAGCATACTATTGAAGAATTCGACAAACAGCTCTCTCCAGACTCAGCCACCTAGTGTTGACATGCTTCACTATCTGTCTGAGGTCAATGTCACAGAAGGTGCAATACTCTACCAGACATGCTTTCCTCTTGGTACTTTTATCAAACCAATAAAAGAGATCAACCACCATGTCTTCCACATTAAATCTAGAAGCCTATATTTTTATAGATAACTTGATGCAATTATGTATTATATATAGGGATATGATATTTAAACAGTCATTGAGTGACTACACACAAACATCTTACATTTTCAAAAGCGTCTCCAGCCGTTATTGCTGCATTGTGAACTATGTAACAGGGACACCCTATCACATACACTGCAGAATTTTGTTGTAATATGCGTGTTCTGATCGAGTTCCTGCAAACCATGTTTACAGACGTGTTGTCAAGACAAATCCCAATGCAATTAAACCATGAGATATCATGTTTAGCAAGCACATCATTCATCACTGAATATATACCCTCGGCAGTAGATGAAGATGACATATGCATGTTCAGAAACTGTGTGCTTACATTACCATGATTGATATCAAAAATGCATATGGTCACAGAGGATTCATTTTTTCAACACCTGAGCGTCAATGGCTAATGCAAATGGTTCATTCTTCATTCTTTCAACAAGAATCTTCTGATAGTGGCACCATTAACTAAGAAGCTGTTTTAGTTCGCTTTGTAGAAAACTGTTTGGCAATTTCACTATCAGGGAATATATCCCAGAATAATGGGGTGAGCTTATCTGACAAAGCCAGTGGTATGTTGTGCTTGGCTAGCATTGTGGCTACTTTTACTTCAGCACACACTATCTAGAAATCAAATCAACAGAAATACACTGTGCATATTGCTACATGGAATCGATGCTATGCTTACTTTCTCTGTTTTCTCTGTTAACGTACTCTGCAGAGGCTGAAACAGCTGCAGTGCTGACTGTGACTTGGTAGCTTTGACATTCTGTTTATGCATAGCTTTTTCCATGTGTCCCTCCACGTCACGCCTTCCCTGATGGGTGCCTCAGCCAACCTGCCGCCTGCATATCGTGCACAGAAAGCTGTACGAGTCTCCTTTGACTTCTTGAATAAATGGATATGTTTGGGTCCACTCTCTCTTGAACTTAGTTCGACAGCAGCGACTTTTATTTGGTTAGTTTCGCCTTTCTGGAGGACGGCTCAGCGCGCTCTGAGTTACCATCACTTCTTGAGGAGCGACTGGTAAAGGGTCTGGCTACGCATGATTTTTTTTTTAAGGGGGAACTATACGTGAAACTGGGGGGGGGGGGGGGGGGGGGACGTCTGTTGATTTAGACTGCCCATAACTTTTTTTTATAATTACTCTGTCCAAATAATATTATGCAAATAATATTATGCAGGGGCGTAGGAAGATGTTTTACATTGGGGGGGCACCTGTATATATTACTCTATGAATATACACCAAAAAATCGTATTAATGTTTTCCAAAATAGTTACATCTACGTTGGTTAACGCATACAAATTCTTTAGCTATAAAGTATAAAGGATAGGTCCAATTCATCAGTTTTGTCCTGGTGAACATACAACATGAATAGATTGTTCAACCTATTCATGGCATAAGTTTTGAGCCTACGTAATGAGGAAAAGGATCGCTCAGCCATTGCAGTTGTTACTGAAGTATATTTTCAGAACAATGTCAACTTCGCTAAGCATTATCTTATATATGTTACTCTGATTCATGCCTGCAGCAATTGACCTTACACTTGTTACCGACAACATTGGAGCATGTTGAAATGCATTCTTTACCATGTCAGCTACCATTGGCAACTGGGAAATGAATCGATCTCTGCAAATGTCTTTTTTCGAGATACTGCAATACAGACTCGTCTGGCTGTAAAGTCTTTCCATTAGTCAATAGAGACTCTAGCTTCTGAATCATTTGAAAATCAGCTTGATCAAATGTTCTCTCCACTTCCTCTTTTACAAGCTCTAATGCATAAAAATATATATGTCTGTACTTCTCCTTGGGTTCATGATAGCGATATGGCTCTTCACCATCATGCAGCCTTTTTCGATACCTTGGCAGAGAGGGCTCATCTGTGAGTCCAGAAGATTTCTCAAGAACATCATCATAAAATAGGTTAAATCTGGACTCAGTATGCAGTGACCGATAATGAGCAACAAGAAGATCTGCTCCTTGTGTGGCTTCTTGTAGAATTGTATCTTTTGCTTGGAGATTGGTACTGAATTGTTCAGATGCACTGAATATCAAATGTGCCAACTTTAATCCGAAGAAGATATGAAATGTTTCCATACGATGAAGCAATCCATTGCCCTTTGCAGCATATTCATCACTTCCCTTTGCAACTTCTTCCAGTGTGGCAGTGAGGTTGCTATAATTCTGTAGAATGCTATCAATTGAACGGTTTCTGAGAGTCCATCTGGTTGGACACAGATCTCTCAATGAAGGAGGAGATACTTCACTCCCTAGTGCTACTTGCTTTCTGATGCTGTCAAAAAGAGTGAGTCACTTGGGTGAGAACTTAATGAGTTGCAGTAATGCATAGGTGAAATCCATGACATCTCGAATTAGCTCACATCGTTTTGCAACACACTGTACACATAAATTCAGGCTATGTGCTAGACAATGTACATACAATGCACAATTCTCTTCCTTTTTTATCAAAGCTTGCACCCCGTTCCTCACACCACTCATATTTGCTGCACCGTCAAAAGCTTGACCTCTACACTGTGACAGAGGAAGAGAGCACCTAATTAAAAGATCTTTAATAACACTAAATATTGTGCAGGCCTTGGTGTCTGGCAATTGAACCAAACCAAGGGGTTCTTCATAGATCTGATAGTTTTCATCTGTCCATCGAATGGATAAACACATCCGTTCATTTCGAGAAACATCAGTTGCTTCATCTGCAATAATGGAGAAGATTTTGCTGGTTCTAATAAGTGTTAAAATCTTACGAAGTACTGTGTTTCCCATAATAGCAATTATTTCATTGACTATTTCAGGAGATATATATTCCTTCTGATACACCCAGGCCTTTAATTCCGGACAGTCCTCTGCTCTCAGCAAAAGGAGTTTATATAAGTTACCCTCCATTGACTGAACATCTTCATGATGCCCACGTAGCGGCAAACCTTGACGAGCCAAAAAACAAATACTTGAAAGTAGTTTCAATAACATCAATTGATGCTGCTTTTGATCAGATGAAATCTGAGCACTAAGCTGTGCACGTACATCAGTACAACGTGACTGTGCAGCTAACTTCATTACAGCTTCTCTGTGCATTCCACTTATTTCATGCTCATCCATCTTTGCTATTGCCTTCTTCCAATTACAAAATCCCTCTTCAATAAAGCAACTCAGTTGGCGTTTTGAAAAAATAATGAGACCATTACACTTTGCTAATCGACACGTGTGACAAAATATTTTGTAACTTGTGGTACACACTGTAATCCACGGGTACCTTTTATACCAACTTGTTTGTAGAGATCGACTATAGGTTTCTTCTTGTTCAACTGCTGGCTGTGATGCAAATAAACATGCCTAGAGGACTCCTCAGCATCAACTGGTTGACTGGGTGGGCCTTTCCCTGTACAGCAAGGACACTCACACTGAGAGCATGTATCTAACACAGATGAGTGAGCACATTCTTGATCACTTTCATTCTGGGAACTTCTTGTGCTTGATGACGGAGATTGGTGAGGATCAGAAGGATCTATATTCAAGAGTATTCTGTGGTTAGCTAGTTAACTAGGTAGACTACTTACCACCAGTAGAGCCAGAGCTATGATCCTTGCTTTTTGAAGCAAAGAAAGTTGAAATCTTAACTTGGGTCATAGCTTTCAAGATGGGTTCCAAATTGAGCACATGGCATGCCTGATAGGGTAAAGCTAATAATTATCACACTAGATGGGTTGTGGTAGTGGTTGATCTCATTAATGATTGTGGTTCATATGAACTCACCTCATGCACTCTCCTGATATCATTCCTTGTTGATTGCTAGAATAGTCCTAATGAGAGCTATCTGCACAGTAGCTATTAAGATTTTATTGATATTTTATGATTGAATGACTAACTAAAATCTACTATATAGCTACAATGACAAAGCGTCTTGAATTGACCAGATAGCATAGCTAACCACATTTTGCATTAATGAGAACCAATTTAGATTACCTGAAGGGCTGGAGCCCCCCCCCCCCCCCCCCCTTCCTACGCTACTGTATTGTTCCTTGATCTATGTGCTTTCCAATGATATAAAAGATTAGTCTATAGGCATATTTTCTCGATACATGCAGAAATATCAAGACATTCCAAAAAACTAAACACTTCTGCCCCAACTTCCCCCTCACCATACTTACAAACCAAAAGCTGTAAATTGGTCTGTGGTTTGCCTAATATATGGCCGAGACAAAAATGCAATCCATATTAGTGAATACGCGACCTCTTCTAATCACCATAACTTGACAACCCATCAAGTAAAAAAAAATTGTCTCGGCCATTAGGCAAACCACAGACCAATTTACAGCTTTTGGTTTGTAAGTATGTGTGAGGGGGTGTTGGGGCAGAAGTGTTTAGTTTTTTGGAATGCCTTGATGTTTCTGCATGTATTATGCCTATAGACTAATTTTTTATATCATTGCAAAGCACATAGATAAAGGAACAATATGACCATACTATTATCTGGACAGAGTAATTATTTAAAAAAAAGTTATGGGCAATCTGTCAACACACGTTTCCCCCACCCCCACCCCCACCCCCCTCCCAGTTTCAGGTATAGTCCCCTCCCAGTTTCAGGTATAGTCCCCCCCCCTTAATTAAGTTTAAAATTTTAATTTTAAATTAATTACGCATGACTAGTAGAGTTTCCGATCTGCAGAGTAGCCATCGCGAGGGAAACAAAAAGGGGAGAGTATGGTGTGCTAGGGCGTACGAGTGTGAGAATGATTGCCGAAGCGTGAGAATCACGCCTGGGTCGTGATACTTAGTAGGTCGTGATAAGGTAAACCTATGTTACGCCCGAAGAAGGAAGTCAAGAGAAGAAAACTTCCGCTGAGCCAAGAGGCAGACGTGCTAATTACGAGGCAATAATTACTTACTTGCAAAATCGTTGAAGAGCTGCAGCAAGATATAAACCTTTACTGGCATTATGACGTCAAAAGATGGGACAAACAAAGAACCAAATCAACAACTATGGGATTCTTTATACCGTGGTAAGAAAGATGAGTGGACTCAAGAAGCTGCTGATGACATAATGATGGAGCTAACGGAAAAGCTCGTACAAGGTAAAGCTAATCAGAACATTTTGGTGCCTCTTTGTGGAAGAAGCAAGGTGATGCTCCAGTTAGCTGAGCAAGGTCATTCCATTGTTGGAATAGAGTGGTCCAAGACAGCAATAGTGGCATTCTTTGAAGATAATGAGTTAGCCTACCAAGAACTCCCTTTCAACCTAAATGGAAAAGAAATTCCAATGTTTAGAGCCAAAGAGAAACCCATCACTATATATTGTGGTGACTTCTTCAGTTTTAAAGATCATACTGGCATTGGACCCTTTGACTGCATCCAAGATCATGGCTCTATTGGATGCTTTCCTCCTGGGAGATCCTCATATGCTGCCATCATTAACTCCTTCACAAAGCCAGGAGGAAGAGCTCTCTTGTCCATCTTTGATTATGACCATTCTGAGCGTCCAAGTATTCCATTTGGTGTAACTGAGGATGAAGTGAATTCTCTGTTCAAAGATTACTTCACAACCATCACACTGGTGAAGGAACTGGATGCAAAGACTACTGCTAAGGTCTTTCATCAGGAATCTAAAGGCATCTTCCCAGTACTCGAGTTCAGTCGAATGTCATGGAAGATTTTTCTTATGGTGAAGAACTAGAACTGTTCAAACAATACACATGTATGTATATTGTGATAATCGGGAGTGAATGAGTTGTGTGCCATATATAGTATGCCATAAAATCTCAATTTTAGCATCATGGAAATGGTGTTGTCATGTACATTTAAATTGCCATCCTCCCCTATATGGCCTAAGCTACAGTACACATGCACCAAGACTTACACATTGCACAGACTAAGTTAGATGTGAACCTGAAAAATGTGTCTGCTATAGCAAAAAATTAAAAAATTAATTAAAAGACATGTATAAAAATCCAATGCTATTTAGCTACTTAGAAGCAAAGCTACTGCTTTGGGCAAGGTCAAAAGACACTAGCCTTCCCCTGCTCCAGCTGCCAGGATTTAACAAAGGTGCCTAAATGATAAAGGAACTGAATTTGTAGCCATCAGTTATACTCAAGTCATTTGTACTAAACAACTCCATTAGTGCAGCTGCTAGTCTTATCTTGGCCGACAACGTCTGGAAACAATGATTTACCATTTAAAGTACCATATCTTCTCACACATTCATGCTATGGTCCTGAGTTATATATCAAATGCAGTATGTTTTCTGATGGGTTATTTTGCCATGTATGTTTATCTTTTGCAACTGCAAGTTAGAATGTGAAGTCAAATCATTCCCTTAACCATTTTGATAATACTTACCAGCATCAAGTCTTGAATGACTTTACACAATTGTGATTGATAGAACAAACACTACAACTTGCCAGAGATAATATATTTTTACTTTGGACTTATGTCCATGTGAAGTGGATCTAAATACAAATACTAAAACACTTATGACTCTGGGAGCTCCATAGATTCTGCACACTTTACTGTATGAATTAGATAGTAGCATATGACAGTGTGTGGAGAGAGGGACTGTGGCAGAAGTTGAGCCAGTATGGAGTAGAGGAGAAACTTGTGAGGGCATGTGTAGGATTGTATAGTGGGATGGAGACGACGGTAATATTGAACAGAAGGAAGTCAAGGTGGTTCGCTGTGGAGAGTGGACTTAGGCAGGAATGTCCTTTGTCTCCGCTTCTTTTCAATATTTATTTGATTTTGAATGTCAGAGGAGTTGGAGAGAGCTGAGCTAGGAATTATTGAAGGCTCTTGGTGAGGTGCACTTAGGTATGCATATGATGTTGTTCTTCTGGTGGACTCAGAGGTGAAACTGCAGGCTATGTTGGATGTGGTACAGACTTATGTTTTAAGGTGGAAGTTGAAGTTTAATAGTAAGAAGAGCAAGTCATGGTAGTAGGGAAGAAGGAAGCAGGAATAAATTGGAGGATTAGTGAGGAGATAGTGGAATAGACCAAAGAATTGAAGTACCTGGGAGTGTGGTTTGATAGGAAGCTAAGGGGTAATGTTACGTTAGGAAGATGGGAAAGAAGGCAGAAGAGTGTGTTGGAAAGGTGACATCCATGAGTAGAGTGAATGGGCAGGTGAAAGTAGACATAGGAAGAATGGTGAGGGAGCTTCTAGTAAGACCTGGTTTGGAGTATGCAGCCGAAGTGTAGTGGTAAGTTAGAGTCTGCACAGATGAGAGTGGGCAAGAGATTATTGGTAGCAACTATATAGAACAGTAGCAGGAGTGGCGATATGGGGTTGATGAAGCTAGAGGAGAGGAGGGAAGAGATGAAGGTTTTGTTTGGCAAAGTTTAGAGGTATTGGAACAGAGCAGATCGGTTGTAAATAAACCAAGAGAGAATGGAGGAATCGGATGGTGGGAAGAATATGAGATCTTGAGGAGAAAGTACTAGCTAAACAACGAAGTTGGGTCAGTACGTAAGTGGAAGGGGTGAGAAATGAGAAGGATTGGAAGGAGGAAGTAAACAGCAAGAGTACGCTGAAGTTTTATAAATTGGCAAAGAATGGTGCAGGGGTGGAGAGGTACACGAGGTCCATGCATAGTCAGGAAGGAGTGTGGTTGCAATTTTGACTGAGGACTGCATCAGCTGGATTGTTAGAGGATAAGAAGAGGTGCGGAATAATTAGGGATGAGAGGTATATCATGGAGCAGGGGAGGATGTGGGTCACTTCTTAGTGCATGTGTGAGGAATTTGAGAGCGGTCGGTTGGTACTGGTGGATGAGGTACGCAGAATTGTAGGGGCTGGATAGTGGCTGGGTGAATATAAAAGAGTGGGTAAGGATGGAAAGGTGGCATTGCTGTTGGGGAAAGGTGTGGAGGGAGTGAGTGATGCAGTGATGGAGGAGGTGGGCGTGTGTGTTATGTATTATTATTAATTGGGTATATACTGTTCTTAGTGTTAGTTACTGTTAAATAGTATCACACTGTGGTGTAGTATACATGGTGGCCTTAATTAACAGAGCAGTATCAAGATTAAATCATAGCTCTAATGATAGATATCTCTCATTGCGCGCTTTTTGATATTAAAAAAGTAGCATAGGTATAACTATGAGTGGGGAGTAACTCAAAATCGGAGTGCCATAACTGTTTGTAGTTGTGGTTCCTGATTAAAAAGTACTAGCCATAGTTATCTGTGGCTACTACTCTATAAAATGAGGTCATTAGCCGTGACTAATTAAGCCAGGTGCCGGGGGGGGGGGGGGGGGGGGGGACATTTCAACAGAATTTTTTTCCCTTCTCAGCACCCGCTCCTTTTCAGCACCCGCTCTTGCCCTAGTTCGCTACGTTTTAGCTCCTAATCAAATTGGGAAGTACTAAAAAAAAGCCCAAAAATTACCCTGCGTCTATGTGAAGTTATTATTATCTACTGCATTTGTGTTTAGTCTACCCACTATGATTTAATATCGAGATACTGCTGCGCCTCTGGCCACCACATACTACAGTGAAGTGTGAGACTATGTTATCATTCGGTCTGGCTCCACTGGATGCTTTTGTGTTTAGTCTAGCCCCACCCTATTGCTGGCTGATTCAGTGGTGAGTCGCTTCAGCTAAAGTGGGTGGAGTGCCACAGTCCCTCCCTCCACCGACTGCATCTGTGTGTTTAGTATCCCCACTATGGTGTTTCGTGGTTAGGTCCACTTACCCTCAATAAAATGGACACAGGAGGAAAAAGATCAAGCTATACTATCAGCTACAAACAAAAATATGCAAAGGAGCAAGTGAGCAGAGTAACAGAGCATCATAACAGTAAAATTGGGGCCAAGCACCTCCAAAAGAAGTTGTGTGTTATATACCCATGCATCATTTGCTAGACAATCCTTACAAACTGCACTAGAGAGAATTGCACACAAGTTATACAGGGAACAAGAGGGTGAAGAGCTAGTAACATTGAAAATCCTTGATGATGAATTTTAAGCTATTAACACATTATCTGACGGTTTACTACCTTAACCATGGATTCAAGGCACGCTGGAGGTCATATTTGAAGCTAGTAGCAGTAGAAACCACTATTTAGGGAACTAAAAAGCTGTTGATGCGAGTCTTAGCTGAGGTATGAGCTTTCATTGGAGATGATCGACATTTTGAAATAGGAGTCAAACCAGAAAATGCAACAAGAATATGTGGAATTTTGAGAAGAGCATGGAAACCAAAGGACAACCTGATGAAAGAACAGAGAAAGACCCTGGGAGAACTGAGGAAGATGGAAGAGATCATGTCTTACTTACAGACAAGGGGAAGACAATAGTTGTGATGACAAAGGACAGTTACATTCCAAGGCACAAGAAAGCAAGATGAATCGTGTATTAAAGAATATGGAGAAGGTAGGTTAAGTAGCCCACCACTGATTTATGGGCTCCCTAAGATAAACCTGAGGTTCCCCTTAGGCCAATTGTGTCTTGTATACGTGCACCGTCTTATAACCTTTCCAATTTCATAGCACATGTGATATCCCTCTAGCTGACAATACAAATACATATGTCATGGATTCTGGGAAATTTATCAAGCGTATTCAAGATGAAGGCTTAGCACAGGATGAGTGACTTGTCAGTTTTGATGTTACCTCTTTTTTACCAATGTTCCCATTGATGAGGCTGTCGATGTAATTGTTGGAATGTTGACGAAAGATGAGAGCTTGCATGAGAGGACTACACTAGGTGCTGACACAATTTCTGAACTGTTGGAGTTGTGCCTAAAATGAACCTGCTCCAGGTATCAAGAAAAATACTGCGAGCAGAAAGAGGGAGCAGCAATGGGCTCTCTAGTATCTGCAGTGGTAGCCAATCTGTATGTGGAATTTATTGAGGAGTTGACACTCATGACTGCCCCACTAAAGCCAAGGTTTTGGAAGAGATATGTGGATGATAACTTTTGCATGGTGAAGAAGGGCAGGAGTTGTTTGACCATCTGAATTGAACAACATCAAGCCATCCCAAGTTACCATTGAGCTTTAAGTGGACAAATTGTTGCCCTTTCTGAATTGCCACCTTCACAGGAAGGAAGAGGGAAGGCTGACTGCAACAGTTTACAGGAAACCGACGTACACCAACTGGTACCTTGATGATAGATCACATCATCCTATCCATGTCAGAAGACAAGTGGTGAAGAGCTTATATGATAGAGTCAGTGACTGATAAGGAGGACCTTTGGAAGGAAGAATGTCATTTGAATAGGGTCTTTATAGAGAATGGTTGTCCGCAAGTTTTCATCAACCTTTCATCTGTCGATACATCTAAACGCAGAAAGGAAGATAAGTACACCAACATACAGGCAATGAGGGGTCTGGAAATAAGGTTCCTATGGTAGTAATTCCTTATGTAGCAAGAATGACTGAAGACATCAGGACGGTCTGAAGGAAGTTCAACATCAAAGTCGTTTTCAGATTGGGAAGAACTCTGAGGACACAACTGAGCAAAGTGAAGAATGTTTTATCAGCTAGTATGCACTCATGCATTGTGTACCACAACCCGTCCAGCTGTGGGAAGTACTACATAGGTGAGACCAACAGAAGACTTGAGACCAGAGCGAAAGTACACAAGATGTCTGTAAAATGTGTGATAAATAAAAAATCTGCAATTGCAGAACATGCATGCGATAGCCTATTTTGTGGGGTGAAGCCATCATCTTAGACCAGGCAGAAGGAACTTCTAAGCGAAGGAGGAATTGCACATTATCCTAGTACCCAAGTGTGAGCCTTCCAATTGGGACTGTGGACTGTACTTGCCTGGCTGCTGGGGAGCCACTGTTAACCCCACCCATGTTCAGGGGGGGGGGGGGTTAAAGGGTTAGGAGCCTATACTTCAGTTTTTGTCATCCTTTTTAATATTAGGCACATCTTTATAATTAATTTGTGCATTTTTAAAATTGTTATTTAATTACTCATTATTTATTATGTTTTAAATTTGTTTATTTATATATTTTTCTTCGTATTATTATTATTATTAAATTTTTATTTTTTGTTTTAGCTTTATTATTAATATTATTATTTTCCCACATCTGGTTCATGTGCAGTTCACATGCTGGGCACATGTGCCTGGGTGTGGTTTGTAGCACTTGCTGAATAGCTGGCTACATATATATAACAATCTCATGCAAATCTTAGTATCTCCATTGTTCCTGTTGAAGGCTAGATGAAGGCTAGGTGAAGGCTAGAGCATACATCAAGGCTAGAGCATACATCAAAAAAGAGTACAATTTCAAGTTGATTATTGAGAAGGTTATTCTAATGTACACTGTTAAACTGGAAGTCGGTTTTTCCACTATTTTATTGTGATTGTGGAGTCAACTGGGAATGTGCACGGTAAATCAGGTGTTTAGTATAAATAAGTAAGATTTTTTAAATATTTTTGAGACAGGGGCGTAGAATATCCAAGTCTTTATACACAAATGTGTTTTATGGTGGGTTCATGACAATTTAACACGGTACATGCAAGGCCTGTGTTATGGTTGGCTGTGACAACCAAGACCACCCAATTGGCATGACACATTTTTTGAGTTTATTTTAAAGCTAAGCTACAAGCCAAGTGTGTTTACATGTCTCGGGGTGTGTATACCATTTCTCTGACATCTGCACATTCTGTGCAACAAAAATAAGTCAAGGTTATTGATTTCATAAACCCGTTTGTCTACATGCAAAATCGAGTCTAAGCTGAGCTGAGTCAGCGAGCAGCTGCACATTCTTGCTACAAAGAAGTGATCTGTTAAATTTCCTCAGAAGCTTACTCTTGTGACAATACTTGACTGCACAGATCTTCAACAAGACGAGGTAACAAGTTTTGCTAGTTGTGTATATAGGTGTTGTCTGGTTTTGCCATTTATTGAATTAAAGTGAGTTTAGACAATAACTGGTGACAGCTGCTTGAGGTTTTCCAACCGCTTATTGGCACAGTCAGATACTCCCACTGCGCATAAAGATAGGCTATAGCTAAATCAAATAGCCAATAACCAAGACTCTCAAGCTCTCAGAAGCATTAAAAGTGTCCACTAACTCATCTTTGATCGTACCTCATTAGCAATGGCAGAATTAAAAACTGTATCAGTTGTTCTGGAAAATGCTGGAAGGTTCAATGTTGAATGGCACTCATGAAGATGGTCTGTGGGTCATTGAGAGTGGAACTGAAACTTCTCCTAAAGAGGCTGAGCCGACAGGTACGCTAAGTTTGGTGCAAGAACGGACCATGCACTAGCATTCATTATATTGTCGATTAAACTTTCATTGGTGTACATAATTTGAGACCCTGACAACCCTATTATGGTATGGAAGAAGTTGGCAGACCAGTTTCAGAAAAAGACACGGGCCAACAACTAAGGTGCAAATGGTATTCATTGCATTAGAGGTGGAAAATCTGTTCAGGAGCACACCAGAGCTATAGCGGATATATTCTAAGCACTTGCAGTATTCAGTGACCACATCACAGATGAGGATCGAATTGTCTACCTATTAGCAACATTCTTTCAACATGCTGGTAATGGTTCTTCAGGCAAATGCAGATGTACCTGAAATAGAGAAAGTTAACTAAATGAGGTGGGAAAATGAAAGATAATGATGGCAAATGCACATCAACCAAAGCAATGACAGCTTGTCTGAAGAACTTAGTTGCAATCTTGCTGCTAATGAAAGGAAAGCCAAATCAGGTCACAAAGAGTGGAAAGGCATGAAACAAAAGGCCATAAAGATGCACTCAAACAAGAAGATAACAGCAGCTCAGCCAGTGATTTTGATGTCCTTGTTACTAGGCATGGTCTGTCAGCTAGTGAAACAAGTAACTGGATTGTGAACTCCGGAGCAACGTGCCAGATGTGCAAGGATGTGAAAAAAATTGTTAAGCTTCAAAGCCTGAAGTAACCGCAAGTGATACTTGGAAATAGGCATGTTTTGGAAGCAACTGGGTGAGGAAATGTTTCATTGGAAATGAAATTGCCAGTTGGAAAAACCAGAAAGTGGAAGCTGCATGATGAACTGTATGTACCAAAGCTATCTTACAATCTCTTGACTGTGTCTAAGGCAGCAGAAGCTGGAAAGATGACGCAGTTTAATGAAGACAGATGTCTGATAATTGGTACAAATCAGAGGGTCATTGCTGTAGCAAACAGGAAGTGTCTACTCTCTCAATGGCAAAGGTCGAATAAGAAAACAACAACACAATATCATTGAAAAACTAGAGAGAAAAGAAAGCATATGATATTGATGTTTTTGTCACCATGGAACGAAAAATCTCCAGAAGCTGGCTTGGGAAGAACTATCAACGTTTTTCTTTTTGATACATTGAAGGAAATCAATTTTTGCGATGCATGTTTTGGATGTTTTGGAGGAAAACATCAGAGAAGTAAATTTCAAACCTGTGGAGGCACTCGTTCAAAATAATTACTTGGTCTAGTCCATGACGTATGCGGAAAAGGAGCTCAGTATTTCCTGATGTTTATTGATGGCAAAACATGCTATGTGTAGGTCTACCCACTGAAGCACAAGGATGAGGTTTTTGTTCGTGTTTTTTTTAATGGAAGGCACTAATTGAGAAAGTAAGTGGCCTCAAATGGAAAACTCTCTGCACAGATAATGGTGGCAAATATACATCGACAAAAGTTTATGGATTGACCTGGCTGAGGGGCCAGATGACTAACAAGGTATAGGTTAAATAGTATAATTCAGCTCACAAATAGTTCACCAATCTCAGCATCCTCTGACTGGACTTCATTGGTTGGCTCCTTTAAGTAGGCTCCCAGCACTGGCTATTTTATTTGTTCATAATGAGACAAACGAGGAATAATGGTCCTAGGTGACATTTAATTAGCACACACACCCTATAATTAAATGTTCCCTGGTTAAGGGGATTCTGCTGAGGATCCGTAACAATCCCCCCCTTGCTCCTCCAGCAGCATGCTACAGGTCAAATCATCCAGCAAAGCCTACCAGGACAGGCCATCAGCATTGCCATTGGATCTTCCCAGTATGGCAAAGCTATAAGGATGGAGTCTGAGCAACCATCGAGTCAGGTGGCCTCGGTGTCCTTCACATTGTTAAGGAAGCAGGAGCAACTGTGATATGTCACCACATGAAATGGCACACCAGTAAATTACACTAAAAAGAGCTGGATTTTGTTGACAATGGTCAGACACTCCTTATCAACTGCAGTATAGTTGGTTTCACGAGGCTTGAGTTTTCGAGAGCAAAATGCAATGGTCGATCTCTATCCATCTCCATGGTCTGGCTCAGTACCACGCTGATGTCCACATCTGAGAAATCTGTGTACAGAGTGAATTTGCATGAGTAGTCAGCCCACTGCAGTAGTCAGCCCACTGCAGCACCGGATAAGAGGTCAGTGCAGCCTTCAGAGCATCAAAAGCGTTCTAGTGTCACACGACTTTGTCCGGCATTTTTAGTGAGGTCAGTGGATTGGCAATGATGAGTACTGAGTTTTCGAGGATAAAGCTGAGGTAATGGCCAGCTAGGCCAAGAAAGAACCTCACATCATTCTTGTTCTTGAAGACCACAAAAGCCCTAATGGCAGACATCTTGGCCAAGTTTGGGTGCACCTGGCTTCTTCCCAGAATATGTCCCAGGTAGAGGCACTGGGACATCGTTAGGTGGCACTTGACAGGATTTACAGCCAGTCCTGTGTGGCCGTCTGATTAGTTCATCGAGGTGGCAGGTGTGTTATTCCCATGTGGTGCTGTAGACAATGACATCGTCCATGTATGCAGTGATGGAGGCAGGAAAACCCCGAAGATGCCGTTCATGAGGCATTGGATGGGGACCCTACCACCAGTCCGAAAAGCATGACAGCAAATTCATATTTCCTGAATGGGTTGGTAAATGCCATCTTCTGGTCCCACATCCACATTTGGATGTGATCTGGGTGTATATAATTATGTGGATGCAATATTGATGTCTGCTAGCTCATTCATAATCATAGCATCTTTGGTTGGTTCAACCTTTGAACATCAATATTCCATGTTGAATAGCTACCTTGCAAGACTCATTGGATTTTTTCAGGAGGGACTGCCACTACATGCAGAAAGCCAGTGTTGTGAAGTTTTATGAGAGATGACTTGACAGCTTCAAAGTCTTCCTGTTGGTCCATGGTCAATATCATCCCTACAAATACAACTGTCGAGGTAGGGAGGAGATGAACCTCTCAATACTTGGGGTTGACTTCATAGGTCTTCATGTGTTGTTCAAAGGTGAGCACGAACATGCCGACATCTTTAGTCTTAGCTTTGGTAGAGATGGAACATTTTGCCCATGGCGCAGTCATGGATCTCACAGCCTTTGAGCAATCAAAGTCTGCCTGCTTAGTAGCTGAGTTGTCTCTTCGTTTGGATTAAACTGGGCGTTGGTGGATTTTGTTGTGCTTTGAAACATGGCTGTCCAGCGTACAATTGCCTCTCCTGCTGCTGACTTTCTTCTGCCTCTCAGTGCTAATCATCATCCCTGATGCATTGGGCTTCGGCATGTTCTTGTCGGGCTTCTTCGTCTTTTTTCTGCTGGAGGGTGATGCTATCAGAATGTAATTTAGCCATCATGGCTAAGACTGAGGCAATATCTGGAGTGGAGGACTTGTATCCTACAGTTATGGCATCAGAATCAGTCTCATTTTTTAAACTCAGTATCTTTGGTGGACCAGCCACTGTTGCCAGGCTCCTCTGCATGTTTTACTTTAGTAAATGTTGTTCTCCCAGCATGCTTCTGTGTGAGGACATGATCAGGGTCGGGTAGTTCTTCGCTTGAACTGGTAGCTGAAGAAGGGCCCGATTCTTCTTAACTGGTTGTAGTCACTTCAATGGAGTAGTTCAAAAGCCGCTTTCATCAATTGTGATGGAACATAGCCTTATCCGCTGGCCTATGCCAACACACTTAGAACTATATGAAACTTTAATGCAACAATCTGGAGGGTCTCTAACAAGCTAGCAACTCGAACTCTCATGCCCAGAGAAACCTTCCATTTTATAGGCTCTCTCTCCCTCGGCTAGGATCTCCTCATGTGGTCAGAAACTACACTAGTGCCCAAGAAACTCAACCAACCTGTTAGTGTGCTATCATTAATAATTTGTTCATGTGTGCATATAATCATCGGGTCTCTCACTACTTTACACGATCCAAATAAGGCAATCCTGCTCTACTGCTTCTGTCTTGTAATTCTTAGATCATGTCAGGTAGTCAGTTCCCTGACAGACAAAGTACCAAGTTTAATGTTGCTAAAGCAGGGAATCTAGTTTCTGCTACTGTGTCAACTCTTGAAAAGTTTCACATGGATGCTGAGTGGGACAAATCTTCAGCTATGCTGAAAAAGTTACAAGTGATAATCAGTCAATCCTCACCTACCCAGACAGCTTCCTCAACATTTACACAGTAATATTGTCACTGCTATTACTACTGAATCACTGGCGATTCTTTCAATAAGCATGGAGTACAAGATAAATCTATACTTCTCTCTGATCATGCAGAACTTTTTATAGGCTCTTAGCCCCAGAAAACATTATTTATGTACTCAGATTCAGCCACTTTTTTGGACTTCACTCTCGTAGCCTATGCATGGAGACCACTCTAGCACTTCGTACTTTGGTGCACATTAAAATGACAAAATTCTAGGAGGTGCTTATCGAGAAGTTCTATTTTTGAAGGCAGCTTTCTCTACCATCGTTGCAATACCAATATGGATTAGTACACCATAGTGTGAAATAACCTTCTCTGCACTGAAACAGATTAAAATGTACTTTAGGTCAACTATGACAGAACAGAGACTCGCTGTGATCAGGCAGTCCTTTGTTTTGAGAAGGAACTGACTATGGTGAAAAATATCATAAATAATGGCATCAAATGACAGATTATATTATCATAACAACGTGCACAATTAAGTAGGTGTGGTTAATACAAAAGTAGGCAATGAGTAGTCCAAAGATTTCTGTGCCCTACCATCTCCTTCTTTCCGTGTATGCCATTTTTTGGATACATCTATTCTGTAGAGTAGGGCTTGCTCTTGCTATTGAATGTCCAACAAACAGGTGCCAGAAGTGCGGAGAATTCAGGCATGCAGCTTTGGAGGTTCTCAAATTTGACTGCATGTAACTTTGGCATGGTAATACCAGTTTTAACACTAAAAGGCACAGAGAGAGCTGTTTTATATATCAAGTGAAGTTTACAGAAAAAATGGAGCTCCCAAGTATATAGTAACCAGAGTTTTTTTTGTATCTTCCCTCTTTAATGTATATTGTTTCAATGGAGTGCTAGTGTGCAATGAGAAAGTTATAGCTACCGACCACGGCTGTAGCTATAGCTGATGGATTGGTCTAGGCTTAGTTTTTAGAAAGAAGTCTACAGGTGAAAACTAGTTTCTAGTAACTATAGTTTAGGCTAGGTTACAGTTTTATTTCTATATACAGAGCTTTGTCTGCCTTGAGAAAGCTTTGTTACAAACAACTAATTACAACAGCCGCACCGGTCTATGTTATGCCCAAAGCAGTAAGTCAACAGATGAAAAATTCTAGGGCCACTATCCAAGGCAATTTGGGATTTGATAATTACGAGCATATATATAATCTGCCCCAAGGCAATAATAGTTATACTTACTAGCAAATCGTCGAAGAAGCTGCAGCAAGAAATAAACCTTTACTGAAGTACGGCGACATTATGACATCAAAAGATTGGACAAACAAAGAAACAAATCAACAACTATGGGATTCTTTATGCCGTGGTAAGAAAGATGTTTGGACTCTTGAGAAGCTGCTGATGACGTAATGATGTAGCTAATGGACAACCTCGTACAAGGTAAAACTAACCAGAACATTTTGATGCCTCTTTGTGGAAGAAGCAAGGTGATGCTCCAGTTAGCTGATCAAAGTCATTCCATTGTTGGAATAGAGTGGTCCAAGACAGCATAGTGGCATTCTTTGAAGATAATGAGTTAGCCTACCAAGAACTCTAAATGGAAAAGAAATTCCAATGTTTAGTGCCAAAGAGGAACCCATCACTATATATTGTGGTGACTTCTTCAGTTTTAAAGATCATACTGGCATTGAACCCTTTGACTGCATCCACGACCATGGAAGCTCCTTCACAAAGCCAGGATGAAGAGCTCTTTTGTCCACTTTTGGTTATAACCATTCTGAACATCCAAGTATATTCCATTTGCTGTAACTGAAGAAGAAGTGAATTCTCTGTTTAAAGATTACTTCATACACTGGTGAAGGAACTGGTTGCAAAGGCTACTGCTAAAGTCATTCATCTGAGGTCTGAAAGCATGGTCCCAGTGCTAAAGCTCAGTCGAATGTCATGGAAGATTTTTCTTATTGTGAAGAACTGACTATATTATGTAGATTAGGAGTGAATGAGTTGTGTCCATAGTATTCCATAAAACCTCAATTTTAGCATCATTGAAAGGGTGTTGTCATGTACATTTCAATGTTGTCCATATGGGTCCTCCTACTGTATTTCCCACCAAAGCTTATACAAAGCCCAGGCTAAGTTAGATTATGAAAAATGGATCTGAAGAAGTTAACTATATATTACCCCAAAAAATGGAGGGAAAAAAATCCAGTGCTATCTAGTAATGTACTGCCATGGGCAAGCATGTCAAAAGACACTAGCCTTCCCCAGTTGTAGCTACCAGCATTTGGAGCAAAGATGCCTCAATCAGGTATTGCTGCTGTACTATATTTTACAAAAAAATTATATCACCTGCACAACCCTTCACCCCACACCTCCGGCTCACCCGACAGAAGCCATGTCGCATGCTGCTTGCCATCTAAACACAAATACCAATTACTGGTGTACCATTTGCAATCAGCCCTAGCTTTCTAACACATCTGGCCTACATTTCTAGAAATGCAGCTTTTTGTACCAGCAGAGGACCATCATCCCTATTCAGAAGTGTCTGGATGGATTTCAATACCTGCAAAATTGTAAATACGACAACCAAGCAGGTTCTGCCCAAGCATTCTCAGTCCCCTCTTCATTAATAAAAATTAATGTTCTAACAGCTATTACCATAATGAACAAACCTTCTAAAACACAAAACTTTGATTGGTCACCTTCTATATAAATTTCTCTTTTAGTACATCACTGGAGTGCTGTGATCTTTAGCTGTAGCTCTAGCTGCTGCACTGATCTAGGCTTGCTCCAAAGAAGAAAGATAAGAACTTACCCTTTGACAAAGTTTCCTTGAGCCAGAACTAGTCCACTGGGGATGATAACATCAAAAACTTTTTTCCCCAAAAAAATTGGTTACAACTTTGAAGCTGCACAGGTTCATTCAATGAACTTCATATATTATACCAAAAGATAGCTCTCTTTGTATGCTCTTATGATACCAAAAACTGTTGCATAGGTATAACCATGACAGGTTACATTGAGTCAAAGTTGGGGACCGCAAAACCTGCATGCCTGAATTCTCTGCAGCTCTGGCTCCTGATTTAGACTTTGGAAAGAAAAAACTCTAATTCTCATCAATAACATATTTTTTATAAAGTGTTAAAAAACCTGTGGTTACGACATATTCAGCACAGTTCACTTTATGAAACTGTTACATAGGTATAAAACCATGCCAAATTACAGGCATTAAAGTTGGAGTCAAAACCTGCATGCCCATATTCCCAGACTTCTAGTTTCCATTTGGAAAGTGCTAGACAGTTGAAATTAGTAGTAGCGGCTAGAGGAAGCCATACTCGACAAAATGAGTTGGGCGCTAAAATATGAGGTCATGCCATGCGCTTGAGTTGAACAAGCCTCTTTTTAGCACATGACTCATTATTTAGAGTGCTTTCTCTAGCCGCTACATGTCTAGCACTTTCCAATTAGTATGTTGGGGATATGGGCATGCAGGCTTTGAGGTTCCCCAGTTTGACTGCCTGTAACTTGGATAGTTATACCTGTGCAACAGTTTTTAGAACTAAAAGAGAGCACCCACAGAGAGCTATCATATGAGTGTGAAATGTGCACAATCTATGGAGCTTTAAAGTCATAGTAAAAATGGTATTCTCCTCTCCCCCTCCCATTAATTGAATAGCAGTATATTGTTTCAATAGAGAGCTAGTGTGCATGAGAAAGCTATAGCTACACTGATGGCTGTCAAGGCTTAGTCCTTATACAAAATCTTCAAATGAAAATTAGTTTGTGGGATCTACTCTTTAGGCTAGCAACTTGGGATATTTTGTATATACTTCTAGGTAGCTAGCAACTTGAGATATTCAGTATTTCCTCTATTAGGAACTGCCCCTCCAATTATGACCTCCAATTGTAACACTGGCTCACAACTAGAAATAAAACAAGCCCAAATAACTGCTCATTAGACTTATAAACTGAGAACTGGAGATAAGAGATGGAAAAATCTGAGGGGAAAAAACAGAGGAAAAATATTCTGAAAACAACTAGGGATTGAAACCCTTGCTTTCTGCACCTCTACTAAACTGTTTGAGCCAGGGACATCCAAACGATTACACGTCTTCCAAACAGGCACTTGTTGAACTCCTTCACAACTGCAACCACCCTTCTAATTCTAACCACCCTTCTAATAGTAACCAACATTCTAATAGTAACCGCAGGTAAATTGGACCGAAGTAAATAGTAACTGCAGTTCCTATTAGAGCATATACAGTAGCTAGTGTTATTTCTATGGAGCCACGAAAAAGCTATGACTTCAAACCACAGCTGTAGATATGGCAACGGCACTGGTGTATGTTAGTCCCAAAGAAGGAAGTCCACAGACAAAAACTTCCACTATTAGCTATAAAATAGCCTCTAGAACCTGTGTCAGTCCATGCAATTTAATTACGAGCCATAGCTATGTATGCTGGTAGCAAGAATTATTCACATGCAATCCAGAAAAATTTAAAAAATTAGGAACTAATCAGGTTATTGTGCAGGAGAAAAGCTGCTGTGTGGATAAACCTAACCATGGATTATTGGACTTCGACAATATGACGTCAAAAGTTGAACCAGACAAAGAACCAAATAAACAACTATGAGATACTTTTTACCAAAATAAGTAAAATATTTGGACTAGAGAAGCTGCTGATGACATAATAATGGACAACCTCATACAAGATAAAGCATTTTGGTGCCACTTTGTGGACGAAGCAAGGTGTTGCTCCTGTTAGCTGAGCAAGGTCATTCCATTGTTGGAATAGAGTGGTCTGAGACAGCAATAGTGGCATTCTTTGAAAATAATGAGTTAGACTACCCCTAAAAAGAGAGGAAATTGCAATGTTTAGAGCCAAGGAGAAAGGTCACTTCTTCATTTTTAAAGATTATTCTGGCATTGGGCCCTTAGACTGCATTCAAAATCATGGCTCTATTGGAAGCTTTGCTCCTGAAAGGTCCTCATATGCTGCCATCATTAATTCCTTCACAAAGCCCAGGAGGAAGAACTATTTTGTCCATTTTTGATTACGACCATTCTGAACATCCAAGTATTCCATTTGCTGTAAATGAGGAAGAAGTGAATTCTAAGTTCAAAGATTACTTCACCACCATCACACCGGTAAAGGAACTGGATGCAAAGACTACTGATAAGGTTTTTCTTCTGGATTCTGAAAGCAACTTCCCAGTGTTCAAGTTCAGTCGATGTTGTGGAAGATTATGCGAATTAGAGCTATTGAACCAAGTAATTCAGTGCCCATGTATGTATATTCTGTAGATGGGATTGAATGAGTTGTGTGCCAATGCCATAAAATCTCAATTTTAACATCATGGAAAGTGTGGTGCCACATTTTCATGTCATCCATTGTGGGTCCTCATACTCTATTTCCCCTAAGCTACAGTACATATTCACCAAAGCATAGTCAAGACTAATTTAGATCATGAAAATGAATCTGAAGAACTTAGCTGCTATACTGCAAAAAAGAAGGGAAAAAACAGTGCTATCTGCTAGGAAGTAAAGCTACTTCCTTTGGCAAAGATGTGAATAACTAACTTTCTACTGCTCCTGCTGCCACATTTGGAGCATAAGCTCAGGTATTGCTGCTGTGCAGTCATTTAATAGGGGAATAAACCAAATACTAACAGAATGAACTTGTGATTATGACTTTAGAGCTGCACAGATTCTACACACTTTGTCACTTCATGTATATAGGTAAAAAGTAGATTTATCTCTGTGCACCCTTTTGGTACTAAAAATGTTGCACAGGTATAACCATACCAAATTCTACAGCTAAAATGAGGGTACTTCAAAACCTGCACACCTAAATTTGCTGCTAGTATGGCTCCTAATGTAAAAGTGGTAGATAGTTGAAATTGGTATCTGTAACAAGACTACTCTACCAGATGAGTGTTTTCATTGGGCATTAAAACACAAGTAGTTGGTCAAGCGTGCGAGTTGAAAGCCAATTCTCCTCCATCATCAAAGATTGACCATGCTTGTCACGCATCCTGCAGGAGTTGATTCGCAGAACGAGCAGCACCGAAATGGCACAGCTTACTTCCAAGCTAGAATGTAACAATGCCAATAAAGAACAAGGAACAAAAGGACCAGTAACCTACCAATTGCGTTTATAAGGATAGGAGTGAAAAATTAGTTTAGAGCTTTCTTCAGGTAAAGGCCAATATTTTCACTTCATTGAATCTTTTTGTGTGTGTTTGTCTGACATGAGTTGAACAATGAGAGGGGGGAGGCAGTGGGCCAGCTGATATTATGATTCAGTCGATCATGGATCAGAGGCAACACCTGAATATCATGCGCTGAGATACAAAAATTTCTGTCACAGCTAGGACATGGAGAGAGAAGACTGTGCTACACCTTGAAGAAGGACCAGTGTGAAAGCAGGACCATGGCCAATCACACTCCAAATTTTCTCAATACTATTCACGTAACTGTGGTCTCATTGCTCATCTCCTTTGTAGAACAGCAGCAAGGCAACTGATAAGGAAGTCAAAGAGGACTTCGTATGTGCAAGTCCAATTTTGCTGACCAACCCATACTATATTAATGAGGTCGCACTGTTGATGGCTGGAAGTGACAAGTAAATTCAAGTGAGTACGAGGTTTAAATATATCAAACATATATTTGCACAATTTCGTGTGCTCATGTAGGAGAACAATTCATGATAGAATACTAAAGAGCATATCTGATAACATGAAGATTATCATCATTACAATAACCTCAATATTCAACTTGAAATTTATTCTCTAGACATTTCGACTAGATGATCTAGCCTTCAACAGGAATAATGAGATGCTAAGACTCATGTGAACCTTCTATATACTGGCAGCTAGTTAGATTCACCATCTGCTGCAAAACCACACCCCAGCACATGCACCAAGCACATGAATCGGATGTGGAAAATAATAATAATAATAATAATAATAAGTGGTAACCACAAACATAAACCATTGTTTCGCTTTAAATAAATGGTGGACAACACACCCACTAACATAGCCAGGCCCAATGGATAGAACAATATATTAGTAAGTTGTAGTAGGCTCTGGCACAAAATAAGAATTTCAAGTTCACCAACTCAGTGCATAACTCGTCGTCGTTGTCAACCTTTTCTATTCCACTTGCAAGGTCAACGTTTTCCTGTTCAATTTCTTCAGTCTCCTTAACATCCAATTTCCCATGCAGAATTGGTGAATTTCACATTGAGCAAGTGCCAAGTGAACTTTAAGTTGAATGTTTAATTTTGCAAATTGCATCAATTGAATTCTCAGTTTCAGCAAGAGTATCATTTGAAACTTCAAGTTCATCAGAAGCATCATGTCTAATTTCAATTTCAGTATTGACGAAAGTTTCAGCAGCTGGGTTTTCATTTTAGCATCAATATCAATTGTGTTTCCAGTTTTAGCAGGGGTATTGACAACATTTTCAGTTTCATCATCAGTGTAATTGGATTTTCAATTTCAGAAGCCACATCCATGGAATTTTTAGTTTCAGTATCTTTAGTTTCACCAGCAGCGGCAGCAATAGTCCCAGCCGCAGCATAACAGTTTCAGCAGCAGTGCGAATTGGATACTCATTTTCAGCAGTGAAAGACCTATTGATATCTAGCTCTTTACTTTGTTTTACGTCATCTATTACAAAGTTTGAGAGAACTATATAGTATGGACTGAGAAACATCAAGATCAATGATGTTTTTACAGGTCTCTTCTGGATCAAACCATACTTGCTGTTGAGTAAACTCCAGCAGGCAAGAAAAGCCCTCCATATGGATCGAAGGAAGTGATAATTCTCCTGTTCTATGAGGAGACTGCCACTCTGTTGATGAGGGATTAAGAAGAGAAGATGAAGAGGGAGCTTTCTTCTTATGAGTGAGAGTGCAGTAAGTATCAATGGGAGAATCCTTGCTTGTGAATTCGAAGGTCGTGAGGGAGGGCAATCTGTTTGACTCTGGTTTAAATGAATCTACAAAAAAATTGTTATCTTAAAGTCAGCTAAGTTCCAGTTTGTGGGATTAAGCAAAATCTAGTACATAGACTTTGTTCAACATACACATATATATTCAGCTACATGCAAACAAATTATTTACATGAGCAAGAGGGTAAGAGGACTAATGTAAATAAATAAATAAATAAAATAAATAAATAAAAGTGGTTCTGCATGTTGGAATTACCCTATTTTTTAAAAATCATGAATAATAAACCACCCAAACCACCATGCATTATATATTCATATCTCACCATTCATTGTTCTAACTTGGTAAGCAATCTAACTTGGTAAGCAATATTACTACACTCTTATTGACTTAGTTGTGACTTCATTAACTTATATATTTCGAGTATCCTGCTGGGGTACAACTTGATCAGGTGAGAGATTCTGTTGTGAGGAGGAACCTGATGTTTCCATTTCCAGCTGCCATTGCCTCTTCTATTTCAACTGCTTCCAATAGAGAAGATTCCAATTCATTTGCTGTTTTCTCCAAGTCCTACAAAACAATAACACAGAGCAGAGTATTTGTGATCCTCCAAGGGAAAAGGCACTATAGAGTGATACTTTAATCATGGGTAATTCGAGTTTGAAATTTTTCATATTTCCCTCCACTTCCTGGGCATGTTCATGGTGTAATGGACTTGTTCTAAATAGAAATATTATTACTCTAAAGAATGGTAGTAAAGACTTCAAGTTTGGACTTGGCTTTCTAGCGTTATGAGCTGTTAATCGCAAGTGTCTAGGATGGATTTAGCTAGCGTTTTAGAGAATGAATTTGTGCTTGCTGAAGCTGAGTATCTACCAGTTGAAACTGAAGAAGAATCTTCTCCTGAGCTCCAAGAAGTAAGCTATGGTGATTCTGGAGACAGTGAAGCAGTGTTTGAAGACAGGGAGCTGCCTGCAGACACTGTGGGATTCAATTTCAGCCCAGAAGACCATGAAGAAATGAGTTCAGTTAGAGATTTCTACTGTGGCTGTAAGCTTGATGTAAACAAGACAGCATGCAGTACAGCACTGACTGTTTTGGAGTTAGCAGACTTCGGAGACAACTCTAAACAGTTATCCTGTGGTGAACTTGATGCTTTGGTACTAGCTCAAATCCACTCCCAATTTCAAGGTCGTATTTCTGAACCCCCTATAAATGAATCTTGTGGGGCACAAAGTAGGTGTACCAGTTCTATTGCCAAGTTTTTTTATAATGCTAAGCCACAATGTAGAAAGACTTTACTATTTCTACATGGCCTATCCAATAAGCCTTATGGAAATTTGGTGGATCACTACAAACAGCATGGTCTAACCCCTAGACATCATGGGTTAACAGGTCACTCACAGGTCACTCACCTGCAAATACCACCACTAGAGAAGCCTTAGAGGATTTTCTTACCTTTATTGAAACTTTGCCTCTGCTGTTGCTCTTCCTATTCCTGGTAGACTCCCCAATTTTAAAGATGAAAGGGTTTTACTGCTTCCTATATACTGATATGACAAAAATAGGGGTGTATTGTAAGAATGTGGAATCATGTCAGAGAGATCAAAAGAAGCCAGTCGGCAAGAGAACTTTCTTGGACCTGTGGAATAAGCAGCTTCCTTACATTAATGTAACAAAACCAGCAACTGACCTCTGCTGGGACTGCCAAAAGAACATGAACTTAGTCATTCGATCTAATAATTTGTCTGTGGAGGAGAAGTCTGACCGGCTCATGAAAGCACAGGAGCATCTGGAATCTGCTCGTAATGAACGTAAGCAATATAATAAGGAATGTGAGGAGAAGTGAAAGTCATCTGACACAAGTGAGAACTATAGTGGACCAATGCATTTGATTATGCTCAGCAAGTTCATTACCCTTCTAATGCATTACAACCAGGTCCTATTTTCTTTAAGACAGCCAGGCGATGCCAGGTTTTTGGGGTATGCTGTGAGCCCAAGCAGTTCCAAGTAAATTACCTAATTGATGAGGCTAGCTGCATTGGTAAAGGCACTATTAGCCTTTTACATCACTTTTTGGACTGTTATGGGGGTAATGAGGAAGAGCGCTTCCTTCAAGCTGACAACTGTGTTGGACAAAATAAAAATAATGCTGCCATACAATACTTGCTATGGTGTACAATTACTGGGAGAAATTAATCTGCATCCCTGTCCTTCATGATAGCTGGACACACGAAGTTTGCACCTGATAGTTTTTTTGGACTTTTCAAGCGCAAGTATCGTCACAGTGATATCAGCTCCTTAGTAGACCTTTGTGTTTCTGTGACCTCATCTAGTATTGGCAAAAACAAGGTACAACTCGCAGCTGATGCAATGGGTAATAGTCACTTGGTATGACTGGACAAGTTTTTTATCAGAGTTCTTTCGACCTCTAGCAGGCATTACATCATCCACCATTTCCGTGCTCCACATGATAGGCCAGGTGTTGTCTTTTTCCGTGAATTAATCACTACTGAGGAGAAGAGTCTTATTTTACTAAGGAAGGATTCTAATGTTGAAAAAATGGAAAAGGATATGCCTGAGGAAATGCTCCCACCAGGCATGGATGCTCAAAGGCAATTGTATCTCTATAAGCAAATTCGTCCTTTTTGCAATAGTGAGCTAGCAGCAAACATGGCATGTCCCTTGCCTAGTGTTCCCAAGCATGGATCATGTGAAGACCCTCCAAGCATATCTATTGGTCAGAAACACGGAGTTAGTCACCTAGAAAGTGATACCACACCCAAATGTCCTCGTTGTTGTGGTTATTGTAGACACTTCAAGTCCAAGAAGGGAGTGCTAACATGTCCAAAACTTCTTGAGGAGCATTCACATGATCAACTTAATGAATCATGATTTTTATTTTTGCTGTATTGTGGTGAAAAAGCTGTTTTCTAATTAACACCACCCCTCATTAAATATTCGTGATCGTTTATTGTGTAACTGAAATTGAAATTAAAAAAATAAAGTTACTATATGAAATTTTACACAATATAGTGCTCTAAAGCAATAAACCCAAAATTGATATTTTGGTCTATAGTGCCTTTCCCTTTGGAGGGTCACATTTTATAAAGCCCAATAACACATTAAAAATACAACATGAAAAGATTGTGGATAGTGAACATAGTTCTCTCTTACTCTTTTACACTTTATCTTTTCCTCTCTTTTACTTCTTGTCTCCAGCAGAAAAGTCCCAATTAATGACAGTTGCAAACCGTTGGCTTTATTTTTTGTTTTACGCACTTACCAGAATTTCTATACAAGTATCCATCCTTCCAATAGTGTTTCATGTAGATGGACTGCATCACCGCTCCAATTATTATATAATTGCACATCAACCTGTCTCTAGGACTACCACCAACTCAATTTTTCATTTAAAGTAGGTAAACAAATGCTACTCAGCATTACTTCATGCTGACTACAACAAAACTAAAGCCCAAGGAAAGTGTGGTAGAAATCAGCCGTCCCTGAGACAGTCACTTTGCTCCTCAGCAGATCCCTATCTCTACCCAACGCCTAAATACTATTCCCAGCCTCCCTGCTAGAAATCTTTATTTAAGCCGAACTCATTAGCCCTCCCTGGCTACTGGCTTCCCCACCCGAATAGGTGAAATATATAAAGATATATCATCAACTAGTGCACAAGGGCAACAACAGTATAAGAGTAGTTAAAAAAACATCCTATCCTTACAATGTTCAAATAGCTCCTTTTATACAAATTAATAATGTCCAGTTAGCAGTCACTAGGTCAGCATGGCATCTTCCCTGCCGACCAATCAGTTGTCAGCAAGTCATGACTCTCCCTATGGGGCGATGTGTCTTGCTTTGGTCCACTACCAGATGAGCTCATCTTATGGTGTCTGGCTGTGGCTTCATTAGAGAGTGAGTTCTCATGTTTGGTTCTGTACACAACATCTGTCCCTAACAATGCATTTGTTGTGTTTAACATGGATGGTCTTATTCCCTTAGTACCAAAGGTCTCAATAGGGGAGCTGCAGTTCCCCGACACTCCCCCTTCCTCGGCTTGAGCACCGTCTTGACTCAAACCATCTGCATTGGCATTGGCAGAACCGGATCTATGACTTACAACAAAGTCATAGGACTGTAAGGCTAAAGTCCACCGGGGTAGTCTACCATGGCTGTCCTTCAAATAAGCCAAATCGGACTGAGGGTCATGGTCGGTTTCTATATTAAATCTTTTTCCCTCTAAACCCGGAAATGTTTGATTCCTGAAACAATTGCAAGAGCTTCGCTCTCTATAGTTGAATAATGCTGCTCTCTAGGCAGCATCTTTGGTGAGCCGTATGCTACTGGGTGTTCTTCCCCTGTACTATCAAACTGGCTTAGTATCGAGGCATCTGTTTGAAGAGTAAATTTCTTACTCCAATCTGGAGCTGTCAAGACTGGGTTTTGAGTAAGGGCATCTTTCAACGTATTAAAGGCCAATTCACAGGAGCTCTTCCATTCAAATTTGTTACTTTTGTTTTTCTTTGTCAAGTCAGTTAGGGGACTGGCTATAGTTGAGAACTGTGGGATAAAACGCCGATAATATCCACAGATTCCAAGAAAGGCTCTAACTTGCTTTTTTGGTTTTGTGTTGTGTGTAGCTTTTCACCGCTTCTATTTTGCATGTTAATGGTCTAACTTGACCTCCTCCCACCAGGTGTCCTAGGTACACACACTGACTTGCTCCAAAGTTGCATTTCTTTTCTTTAATTTTTAACCCTACCTCTCTCAATTTTCCCATGACTGTATTCAGATGTTTCCTATGTTCCTCCCAAGTCAGGCTATAAATGACTATGTCATCTAGATATGCTGCAGTGAAACCATGTAATCCTTGTAGGATATGGTCCATGAGGCGCTGGAATGTTGATGGTGCTGAGACCAGACCAAAGGGCATGGTGGTAAACTGGTACTTCCCGTAGGGAGTTACAAAAGCTGTTTTTTCTCTGCTACTACTCCGCACGGGCACCTGATAATACCCCTTGGTCAGGTCCAGCGTCATCATGTACTTAGCTCTACCAAGATTGTCAATGAGCTCCTCTATATGGGGTTAACGGGTACGGATCTGAAACTGTTGATGAGTTTAATTTCCGATAGTCGATACATATCCGCTTTGTACCATCCTTTTTCTTTACAAGAATGATAGGTGCTGCTCAAGGACTCTTACTGGGTTCGATTATGCCTTGGTCTAACAAGGTATCAATCTCTTGTCTGAGGAAAATTCCTGGGAAGCGTGAGCTAACCGATACTGGGGTAGTCGAATGGGTCTGGTCTCACCAGTTGGAATATCATGTTTCACTAAATCTGTTCTTCCAGGGACATCCTGGATAACATCCTCATAGCTTTGTTTAAGCTTGTTTAATTGGGAGGATTGGGCGGGGGAGAGGGAGGTGCCCATGGTAAACACCACATCTGGTTCAAATGGGTTCATCAGTACTGTCCTCTAGAGTGAGGAACACAGCTGGGGCTGGGGTGTTCCATGATTTAATGGCATTTACATGAAATGTTTTCTGAGGTTTCCCAGCTTTCCCAGTGTCTACTTGGTAGTTGACGTCTGTCACCTCTTTGGTAATCATAAAGGGCCCCTGCCACTCATTGAGCAATTTGTTTTGTAGTCTGAGCCTAAACACTAAGACGAAATCACCTACTTTAAAGTTCCTCTCTGAGGCCTTTTTGTCATACTGTATCTTTTGCAGCTGTTTTTGTTCTTTTTCATTCTCCTTGGCTAGGTCCTTAACTATCTCCATGCTAGCTCGGGTGGTCTTTTTCAGAGGGCCAAAAATATCCATGGCAATGCATTCAAAAGGCTTGTCTATGATGGGCAGAGGATGGAGAGGTCCCTTAGCTAGGATTGCTGGAGACTCTTTCTGGCAGACAGGGCAGCTCTGACACAGGGCTTGGACATCCTTAGCTATCCCTGGCTAATCCATCCGTCTTCTAAGGGTCTGAAAAGTTCTTTCCTTTCCAAAGTGCCCGGCTATCACAGACTTATGAGCTAGTTTCATCATCTTCACACGGGCAGCTCGGGGCACTATAATTAAATCCTTCCCTGGGCTATTATAAGGCCTTCTCATCAGTAGCCCTTCATCCCAAAAGTACAGATTATCTTTAAGTAAAGCTTTTTCTCTTACTTTCCTCAGTGTTGGGTCTGTTTGCTGCTCCTTTCTGAACTGCACAGGTGAGATTGCGTCCAACTCCTTCTGAATGGCATTGTCAGCCGTGGCTTCCACGGGTCGGTCAGGAGAGGTGGTATCAGCTTTGCTGAGTTCAGACTCTGCCACATCTGCCATACCTGGCACGAACTCGTCAGTCTCTGTCTCTTCCATCTCACTTCCACCTCCATCGGACTCGAGAGAGTGTGTGACAGGTTCGTCCTCTTCCTGTTGGAGTTACTCCTCCAATCTGAGTTGGTCTTGAGCCTGTTGCTGAGCTCTTGTTGTTGCCATACTCAGTTCAATCGGTGTGGGAGCAGGTGGAACAACTTCTTCCCTGCTGCTCTCCATCTCAAGCGCTTCCCTGAGACACTTCCTGAATTGAGGTAAATCATGACCCAAGAGCATATCAGTAGTTAAGTGTTTTGATACTCCTACTGCCAACTCAACTTCCTTTCCCCCATCAACTTGCAATACTACCCTGGTTGCTGGGAAGTGAACACGGTTGTTGCTAGCTGTTGTGTAGGCAATCTTCCATGGGAAGTAATCCCCTTTTTCAACACCTAGGATGCACGATACTCTTCGTACACCCTGTATCAAGCAGGGACAATAGGCTTGTTGTTGAGCTTAACAGGTCGAGTCCATGCAGGTAAATCATTTCTCATGGTAACTGACAGTTGGCCCCTTCTATTTTGACGTAGCAATCTCACTTGATATGGCCCAACTTCCCACACCGGTAACATTCTAGTTGTCTAGAACCTTTCCACTGTGTAGGACTCATGTTAACACTATCAATGTTATCCTTTTCGTGTGGTTGGTTCCCTCTAGAGTTCTGATATGGTCTGTTCTCTCTAGACCCCATAGATTCTCTGGTCTCCCTGGAAGGACCTCGTTTTCCTCCTCCCAGGTCCGACATCTGGGCTGGAGTTACATTCTTCTCCACCCGTGAAGTACCAAGGTACCGAACCACAGCCTCCTTCAGATCTGCATCGGAGGCCGGGTCTAACTGCCTCAGGTGCACTTCAAGCCATCGAGGGAGTTTCTGCATTGTAAGTTCTAACTAAACTGCATCATGTGCGGTCTTACCAGTTGCTTGCAACCAACGCGTAAAAGACTGCTTGTGATCCCTGAACCAGTTTTCTGGGTTCTCTTGACTGAATTGGGTCCCAAACACCTCTCGTCGGTAGCTTTCCGTAGAAACTTGGTACGTCGAGAGAAGAGTCTCCTTCACTACGTCGTAATTGTTCTGCTCTGTGGCTGACAAGGAGGATACTGCCAGCATCCCTTGTCCTGATAGAGAGCTTCTTAGATAGGTGGTCCAATGTGCTTGTAGCCACCCTCCTGCGTTAGCAGTGACCTCGAATGTCTCAAGAAAAGCTTCCATGTTATCCACCCCTTCTATGAACTTTTGCAGAGAGAGTCTGGGTGCTGAGGGAGAGGGAGGTGGAGCTGCAAGAGTCACTGGACTTTGGACTTGTAAAAAGATCCAAGCCCACGTCGCTTCTTGTCGGGTCTGAAACTCTCGTTCCTCAGTTCTTCGTTTTTCTTCTCGCTCTAGCCTCTCATCTTCTTTCTGGGCTCGTCTTGCCTCTGTTTGGATGAATTCCGACATTAGCCAGGGTTTGGTCAGTGGGGTAGAAAAGTCAACTATTTGTTCTGACATCTCCACTTCAGCATCCATTCCGGGGGTAGAGCATCCCAGTGTTTGGCTTCGCAGTTGGCGCTCTTCCCCTGCACGCTGTCTCTGTGACATAATCTGTAGTATAAAAGTATACTCCGGGAAAAAAGAAAAAGTATTAGTAGTACAAAAACTACTAAAATTATACAACAGAAATATGCACTCTCTTCCCAAGGGAATAAAACACTGTAATGTCTAGTTCAGGGGTTTTGTTCTCAAGTCCCAAGGACGAATGACCTGGACTGTATCCCTGGCTACTTACAAAAATCAGCAAAGGAAAACTCAAATAAAACAAATACTTGGCAAATTACAACACCAAAATCCCTTCACCAGGGGCTTGGTAAAAACCACTAGCACAGACCTCTCACCTCAGCTCTACACAAAAACAACACACTAAGCCTAGTGTGATCAACTTAATTAATGAATCATGATTTTTATTTTTGCTGTATTGTGGTGAAAAAGCTGTTTTCTAATTAACACCACCCCTCATTAAATATTCGTGATCGTTTATGGTGTAACTGAAATTGAAATTAAAAAAATAAAGTTACTATATGAAATTTTACACAATATAGTGATCTAAAGCAATAAACCCAAAATTGATATTTTGGTCTATAGTGCCTTTCCCTTTGGAGGGTCACATTTTATAGAGCCCAATAACACATTAAAAATACAACATGAAAAGATTGTGGATAGTGAACATAGTTCTCTCTTACTCTTCTACACTTTATCTTTTCCTCTCTTTTACTTCTTGTCTCCAGCAGAAAAGTCCCAATTAATGACAGTTGCAAACCGTTGGCTTTATTTTTTGTTTTACGCACTTACCAGAATTTCTATACAAGTATCCATCCTTCCAATAGTGTTTCATGTAGATGGACTGCATCACCGCTCCAATTATTATATAATTGCACATCAACCTGTCTCTAGGACTACCACCAACTCAATTTTTCATTTAAAGTAGGTAAACAAATGCTACTCAGCATTACTTCATGCTGACTACAACAAAACTAAAGCCCAAGGAAAGTGTGGTAGAAATCAGCCGTCCCTGAGACAGTCACTTTGCTCCTCAGCAGATCCCTATCTCTACCCAACGCCTAAATACTATTCCCAGCCTCCCTGCTAGAAATCTTTATTTAAGCCGAACTCATTAGCCCTCCCTGGCTACTGGCTTCCCCACCCGAATAGGTGAAATATATAAAGATATATTTAAGGGGGGACTATACCTGAAAAACTTTGGAGTTTTTTATTTGTTTTTTTATCAGTTCAAACTGTTGCTGTACATATCTACTAGTAAGTTTTAGAGCTATTGGATGCTCCATTTCAAAGTTATGATGGTTTTTCTCCATGCAATTTCTCATTGATTTGAAGAGAAACCAACAAGGAACACTAAAGGGGGGGACAGCAGCATTTTTAAAATTAAAACAAACTAACTTGTGGTTACCACTTTATAGCTCCGTAGATTCTGTAAACTTCATGGTATGGACTTGATATATAGCTCAAAAGATAGGTCTCTCTTTGTGCTCTCTGTTGATACTAAAATATTTTTCATAGGTATAACTATAGCCTAGTTACTACCTAAAGTGGAGGGAACCTCAAAAACCTGAATGCCTGAACTGGCAGTATAAATATCTCCTGATTTCCAAGTGCTATATAGAGAGTTGAAATTAGCACCAGTGGCTAGAGGAAGCCCTACTCTATTCAACGAGTGTTTTCATAAGGCGCTAAAATGGGTCAAGCGCGCGGGTGGAAAATGAGTTTTATGGATTATTAACGAAATTCATTTTCCACCCGCGCGCTTGACCACATACTTAGCCTAATAAAAACACTCATTGAATAGAGTAGGGCTTCCTCTAGCTAATTTCAACTCTCTAGCACTTGGCAATCAGGAGATATTTATGCTGCCAGTTCAGGCATTCAGGTTTTTGAGGTTCCCTCCATTTGTAGCTCCTGTAACTTGGCTATAGTTATACCTATGAAAAATATTTTAGTATCAACAGAGAGCACAAAGAGAGACCTATCTTTTGAGCTAAGTCCATACCATGAAGTTTACGGAATCTATGGAGTTATAAGTGGTAACCACAAGAAGAAAAAAGGGGGGAAATACATGTGTGTCACTCTCCCCCCAAAAATGCAACTGTTTCAACACATTATTGCCAGGAATTTTGAAAATCTATTTTGTTCTGATTTTGCAGCGAACATAACTTTGCCACACTTAACTCAATTTCAATATTTGAGGATTCATTTGAGAGCTCTTTTAGGGATCTGTGATATAACGGTTTGATATTTTTTTTTACTTGAAGCATTGCCGAGTTATGGTTATTAGAAGAGGTGACTGTCACCGATTTTGCGTTTATTTTGTGTGGTTGGAAATGAAATACCTTAGAACTAATGAACAGGATATGTGTTGAAAAATATGCCTCCATTATATCACAGCTAAATGTCTTGGTAAGCTACAAACCAAATTTGGGCATCTGTAGACCAGTCACTTGGGAAATATCCTCGCCGCAGTTTGGGGGGTGCAATTTTTGGAGTGACCCTTGCCTTTTTGGATGTATCTTCTAAAAAAATGTGCCTATAGAGATATTTCACATATCATCTTTAAAGCACACAGAATGAGCAACAAGTTGGTATCAAAAGTATCTTCACAGAAGAAAGGAAGGGAAAGTTATGATGGCTACAAAAATGCGTTCACATTTTGGTGGTTTCAGGTATAGTCCCCCCTTAATTAAGTAAAGATCATCAACTAGTGCACAAGGGCAACAACAGTACAAGAGTAGTTTAAAAAAACATCCCATCCTTACAATGTTCAAATAGCTCCTTTTTATACAAATTAATAATGTCCAGTTAGCAGTCACTAGGTCAGCATGGCATCCTCCCTGCCGACCAATTAGTTGTCAGCACTCTCCCATGGGGTGATGTGTCTTGCTTTGGTCCACTACCAGGTGAGCTCATCTTTTGGTGTCTGGCTGTGGCTTCATTAGAGAGCGAGTTCTCATGTTTGGTTCTGTACACAACATCTGTCCCTAACAATGCATTTGTTGTGGTTAACATGGATGGTCTTATTCCCTTAGTACCAAAGGTCAGGGGAGCTGGAGTTCCCGACAGAAAGCCATTAAGGATTTCCACATCACTCAAGAGCGAAGGGATCTAGAGAGGCTCCTAGTGGGCTGTGCAACCTTCCTAAGCAGGAGAGTTTCAAGAAACAAGAGTCTAGGCCTGGAACAATACTAGTAGCTCCAATTAGTAGCCATTTTCCTTTTTTTCTTGCTCACTCACCCCATTCCCCCATCAAACCAGAGTACTTTGTTAGAATATGAATCAGGATGTCTTCTGGGCATGTGCAGGTAAAATAAATCCTGTATTTAGCATGTATGTTTCATTTCATTGTGATGGTAATCAAAGTAACATCAGTCAAAAACAGCATAAGCATCGAGTAGTTAATTAAGTCAGAGTAAGGCAAGACAAAGTGATGACCGACCAACATAACTGCAGTTCATAATGATACCTGGCCTAACCTTCACATACTTACACATGTATACTTGCATATAATACATTGGTGAATAATGTCCTAGTTCACACCTGTAGTTGTTTATGGTGGTCAATCAATTAACCGATTGACCACCACGATTGAAGGGTAGGATCCCTCCAACTTCATCTGCAACTTGTTGGACTCTGCTGGTAGTAGGACCAGCACCATGTCCCCCTCCACAAAGTACCTCTCTCTTGCTCTCCAATCGTACCAACACTTCTGGTCTGTCTTGGCCTTCGCCTCATTTTCTTTCACAATCTCTCTCGCTGCAGCCACGCTACCTTCTATAGGAGAGAGACCATGCTCTACAGTGTTAACTACTGTTTGCTGCCAGCTCTCCTTCAAAATATCCAGTGATCCTTGGGGTTGGCAACCATATAACATCCAATGGAGAGAAACCTGTGCTCTCCTGTGACACCTCCCTGTACACAAACATCAAGTATGATAGCACCTTGTCCCACTGGGCATCAAACTTCTCCAACACTTTCCTTAGCATGTGCTTTATTGTGGCATTAAAACACTCCACCAGACCATCTGTTTGAGGGTGGTAGGGCAAAACCTTGATGCCCTGCAATCTCATCCTGTCATGCAGATCCTTCAGCAGCCATCTAGTAAAGTTTGACCCACAGTCAGTGAGGATCTCCTCTGGGCAGGGCCGTATTATCCATAAGGCTGACTAGGCTGAAGCATAGGGGCCCACCAAGAGCAGGGGCGCAGGGGCTCACCATAAACAGGGGGCCCATGCGCAACTTTTTTTCTTTTAGTGTTAACTATGGATACGGTAAACGCTCCCTGCGCGCCACTGAAAATAATTTATAGAGAGGGGACATTAACGTACCCGTTAATTGAAAAGTAAACGTGAGATTGGTGTACGCATCTATTCCCCGGTGTGCTTATCGGTGGGCAATATTTAGTTTCTCCTCGTGTCCGAAGAACTGGAGGCTTGATAGAGGAGTTCTAGGTGCTACTCCTCTCTAGGATTACTTACTGGTACTTCATTACTCAAATCTCAAAAGGTTTTCAAGTATATGAGCTGATAATAATTTAAAAAAAGTAAAGCGAAGAATCTTGTTACCAAGGCGAGGAACTAACTTTAGCTAACCTAGTACACTGTAGTTTCTTTTATGACTGAGCTAAATAGTGTAGGAATAGTAAATAGTTTAGCTAGCGCATCTAAATAGTGTACTTAGGAATAGTAAATAATTTAGCTAGCGTAGCTAAATAGCTGCTAACAGCTAGCGCACCCTAAAGCACCCAAGTAGCTAGCAAGCTAGCCACCCATATATTTAGCAGTTAATTAGCCTTTTCTTTCCTGAGAACACTGTGCTGGTTTTGTTATATAGTCCTTGCTCACATTCAGTTGTTCACTTATTAATATATTTTACATATAGGATTGCAGCAACATCTGTCATGTAATCATAACCATGAAACTAGGATGAAGGTATACTTATATAGATTCAGTTTTATACGTCCTCTGTGAGTGGTAGGTCTGGAAGCTGACGGCTAGCCACGGAGTGGGTGTGTTAGGCAGGTACATCTATACAGGGTGAGGTGTCTGGTGCCATCCTGCCATTGCAGAAAGCTCTGACTTCCTCACACTTGGTAATGGTCTCCCTTGCAATTCAGCCTGTTGGGGTACTTCTCAGCCAGGTTGGGCCCACTTCGGCAACCTATGCTCAGCATGTGGATTGGTCCTGCCAATGGTAAACTTTAGCGTGGTGGGTCCAAAGAATAGCGGAAAACAATCTTCTGCATTTGGCAGGGAGAAACATTAGGTCCTGGTTGAAGGATGAATGGGTACTCATTGGAGCAATGTCATCTAGAATTTGAAATTAAATAATGGTTTATATGTAAAGTTTACTTATAAAAACATTTGTCTGTGTAGTAGCTAAGTTGTTATTATTCTTATTGCAGGAATATCATACCTTCCCCAGCAGTTGTCCAGATATATTGGCTAGCATCCACACAGCTGGTTCCACTTCCAACTGATCTTCCTCTCCTCTGCTATCCTCTTCCTGCAGCTCTTCCCTTCCTCTGCTGTCCTCTACCTGCAACTCTTCCCCTATTACCACTACCTGCCATTGACATCTGCTGACTTAGTCCTCTCACTTATTGAGCATTTGGCATTAATGCATGTAGAATCGTCTTTGCTCCGTAAATTAAATTTTAACAATGAGCTGGATCAGTTTGTTGAAAGATCAAAGAGAAAAATGTTTAAGGATTAACTTTACAGTACAGTACCGTTATTTTGGTATTGCTTTGCTTGAAATTGCTTCATGCTAATTAAAGGTTGTCTGATAAGATGATATTGGTGTGTGGGGGGGGGGGGGGGGGGGGTGTTGAGGGGACCAAAGAAGCTCGAAGCCTAGGGGCCCTGCCTTGGGTTAATACGGCACTGCCTCTGGGATGCCGACCATGGAAAACAGCTTCACAAGGGCCTCAGCCATATGCTGCCTGTGGTCTTCAGGGGTATTGCCTTGGGGAATCTGGTGACACACAGTCAAGATGTAACATAAGATGAAGTAGTTCATTAAATGGAAAACAGGGCCTCAGCCACAGTCATGCTGCCTGTGGTCTTCAGGGGTATTGCCTCAGGCAATCCTGGTGGCATAGTCACACAGTCAAGCTGTAACATAAGATGAAGTATTTCATTAACAGCTAATCTTCTGGCAGACCCACTACATTTCTGCATTTCCAATTAGTCGGAGGTTACTAACTCTCACTAGCACTTGTGGTTTAACCTACTTAACTCAAGGTCAACTTCACTTACAGCAATAAACGCTCTGCATTTAACAGATTGACCATTGACCTCATCTAGGAATTGCTTAAATAACAACAATATTTCTAGCTATAATTTATTCATTATGGCCAGATGTTACATAAACAGTCAGTGATGATCTCCTCTGGGATGCCGAACATGGAAAACAGCTTCATAAGGGCCTCAGCCACAGTCATGCTGTCTGTGGTCTTCAGGGGTATTGCCTCGGGGAATCTGGTGACATAGTCATACAGTCAAGATGTATCATAAGTTGAAGTTCAATAACAGCCAATCTTCTGGCAGACCCACTACATTTCTGCATTTCCAATTAGTCAGAGGTTACTAAGGGTATCTACTCGCACTAGCACTTGTGGTTTAACCTACTTAACTCAAGGTCAACTTTACTTCATAGTACAGCAATAAAATGCATCACTCACTCTGCTTTTAACTGATTGACCATTGACTTCATCTAGGAATTGCTTAAATAACCACAATATTTCTACACAATATTTCTAGCTATAATATATTCATTATGGCCAGATGTTCCATACATTTCTGCATTTCCAATTGGTCAGAGGTTGCTAAGGGTATCATAGATAATGATCGCAAACTTGTAGTGATGCTGTGGCCAATCACATGACACCCATGGATATCTAAAGTTCAATCTGGCTTCCCACCTGATACACCCTTGTGACATAATGGGATTATCCAAAGAGACGTGGATCACTCCTCTGTCAGGCCTAGACACCTTGAGGTTTTACTTGATTGATCCTAATGTTTAGGGCAAATAGGTTAGGAATGGTTGAGATCGGAATGTGCATGGCACCACTTTAGCCATGATCTAAAATCTAAAATTGAATTTTTTTGGCATACTAAGGCACATAACTCATTCAGTCATCTATAAAATATATATACATACATGGTATTAAATTTTCTGTTTTTTGACAATTCTAATTCTTCATTATGAGCATAATCTTCCATGTCAACTGACTTTGCTTCAGCACTGTGAAAATGCCTCCAGACTCCTGATGATAAACCTTAGCAGTCATCTCTGCATCCAGTTCCTTCACCAGTGTGATGGTTGTAAAGTAATCCGGGGACTTAGACTGTGCAGACTAGTCACTGTATGTATGTATATGTGTTCAAGTGGCCCTCTCACGTTACAACCGTAGAGGAGTTCAAAGGGGAGAACCTGGTTGTTCAACAAGGTACCTCCTGATAAGCAAATAGGAGATACGGGAGCATGTCATCCCACTCATTCTTGTTCGAGCAGCTCTTCCTCATCATGTGCTTGAGGGTTCCATTAAAGTGCTCCACCATCCTGTCTGTCTGGGAATTGTAGAGCGATATCTTTATATGGTTGGCTTTGAGCATGCTGAGAAGTTCCTCCATCAGTTTTGGAGTGAAGTTCATGCCACGGTCCATCAGGAGTTCTGGGGAATACTGTGTTGAGAGAAGATTTCCACTAGGGTTGTGGCCACCATTGTCACATATAGACATAAGTGTACTGCTTCTGGGTATTTGGTGGCAAAACCATTAAGATCATTGCCACATTTAGTCTTGGTAATGAACTGTCACTGTGACACAAGCAAGAGAAAGATCAAAGGGACTGAGACTGATCATAATTAGATGGATTTAGATATTGTTCACCTTATTACATGTATGTGTGTTTGTGCTAGCTGGAGTGATTGAGCATGCTCACCACTGGACATTGTTATTGGTTAGCACCTGGTTTGTCCTTGTATGGTCATAACCACCAGGCTCTGGCTAATTAAGGTCCCAGTTTTTACAGAGTCTGTGTTGTTGAGACACTATACTGAGTGTGTAACTGAATGTGTGGATACCTTGGCCTCAAGATACTTTACAACAAGCTGGTTGACTAGCTAGTAGGCACTAGGCTAGGATAGGTTGGTGCTTAGCCTTAAAGTACCTGGTGGCAGCAGTACCAGTAAGTGGCGGAATAGGGGTAGAGACCCTTAGGTGATACACTAAGACCCTATTCCTGTCACATGAACCAACAATGTCCATGCATAAAATCTTGATTGAAATTTAAAAAAATTATAGCTATAGCAGATACGTTCTTCAGGTTCACATCTAACTTAGTCTGTGCAATGTATAAGTCTTGGTGCATGTGTACTGTAGCTTAGGTGATATAGTGGAGGAAGGCAATTTAAATGTACACAACAACACCATTTCTGTGGTGCTAAAATTGAGATTTTATGGCCTACTATGGCACACAACTCATTCACTCCTGATTATCACAATATACATACAATACACATGTTTGAACCGGTCTAGTTCTTCACCATAAGAAAAATCTTCCATGACATTCGACTGAACTCGAGCACTGGGAAGATGGTTCCAGAATCCTGACGAAAGACCTTAGCAGTAGTCTTTGCATCCAGTTCCTTCACCAGTGTGATGGTTGTGAAGTAATCTTTGAACAGAGAATTCACTTCTTCCTCAGTTACACCAAATGGAATACTTGGATGCTCAGAATGGTCATAATCAAAGATGGACAAGAGAGCTCTTCCTCCTGGCTTTGTGAAGGAGTTAATGATGGCAGCATATGAGGACCTCCCAGGAGGAAAGCATCCAATAGAGCCATGATCTTGGATGCAGTCAAAGGGTCCAACACCAGAATGATCTTTAAAACTGAAGAAGTCACCACAATATATAGTGATGGGTTTCTCTTTGGCTCTAAACATTGGAATTTCTTTTCCATTTAGGTTGAAAGGGAGTTCTTGGTAGGCTAACTCATTATCTTCAAAGAATGCCACTATTGCTGTCTTGGACCACTCTATTCCAACAATGGAATGACCTTGCTCAGCTAACTGGAGCATCACCTTGCTTCTTCCACAAAGAGGCACCAAAATGTTCTGATTAGCTTTCCCTTGTACGAGCTTGTCCGTTAGCTCCATCATTATGTCATCAGCATCTTCTCGAGTCCACTCATCTTTCTTACCACAGTAATAAAGAATCCCATAGTTGTTGATTTGGTTCTTTGTTTGTCCCATCTTTTGACGTCATAATGCCGACCACTCCAAAGTTTATATCTTGCTGCAGCTTCTCTTGCTCTTCAACGATTTGCAAGTAAATAATTATTACCTCGTAATCAGCACGTCCTCTGGCTCAGCGGAAGTTTTCTTCTCTTGACTTCCTTCTTCGGCCGTAACATAGCAACTGTCCCGGGATTCTCTTGAACTTCTGTGGGAGAGCGAGCGGGAGGAGGGGAGAGCGAGCGGGAGGAGGGGAGAGCGAGCGGGAGGAGGGGAGAGCGAGCGGGAGGAGGGGAGAGCGAGCGGGAGGAGGGGAGAGCGAACGGGAGGAGGGGAGAGCGAACGGGAGGAGGGGAGAGCGAGCGGGAGGAGGGGAGAGCGAGCGTTATAATCTGCACAGTTAATTAACCGCTGCTACGCAACCACAAGTAGGAAAAGGTTGGCTGCGCGAGACTAACAGTAAGCAAAATCAATTTCATTTAAAAAATAATTTTGAAATAAACTACAAATCACAAACAGCTGAGGAATGAGTCGGAGCATCGAGTCCGAGGTGGAGTCAGACAATGAAGCAGCCTTTACTTGCATTGCCAGTACTTCTAGTCGGAGTCATTCTCAGAGTGAAGCTTGCAGTTGACCCCTCCACTGCTAAGAGGAGAAAGAGAGTAAATGGCAGGACGACTGGAAGCGCTACAATATGAAGGAGAGTAAGAGGAGTGCATCATTTGTTTGTTACAATATATGTTGCACTGATTTTTCTGTTGACTCTGGTGGAGCTGTTTTGCAATTTTGTTTGTTATGCCCTTAATCCCTTGAGTATTTTCTCAACTGCCTTTCAAACTCATGCTAGTCGTATTGGTACTTTACAGGCTGATGTTCGTCGACTCTTGCACTCTTTCTGTAGTAATTTTATAGATCCAGATGCCACTGATGATATCACTTCTATTGATTTCACTGATAGAAATATCCAGCTTAGTAATGATAAGCTCCATGTAGGTATTGGCACATCTACCCGTTTATTGTGGTATGGTGATCTTGAAGAGTTGGTGGCAACTGCTCTTGAGGAACTTTTTTTTGAAAGTGCATCGTTTCAAAAATGTTAGCTAAATTTCCAATTAACGATGACTGTCTGCTTCAACTTGATCCTAGAAATAGAGATAAGACCTCTTTAAATGGCATTGTTGAATTGGACACTTTGAGTATGGAATTTCGTGATTTTCGTGCTTCACCCTTGGACCAACTTCCCACATTTGATGCAAAAGAAGCTGGAGCAATAGATAACTTCTGGTCTGTGATGGCGAAAGTTCATTCAATCTTGGATTTGGAACTATTTCGTTTCGGGGTCTTGTCCAGTTTTGCACAGATTTTGCTCGTACTTCCTCATTCCAATGCAGATCCAGAACGCCTTTTTAGCATGGTGAGATGGAAGAACGACGGCAGTTGGATCCATCCACAGTGTGTGACCTGCTGAGTGTTAAAATAAATGTAGCATGCCCAACTTTGAAAGTTAATGGTTTTAGCAACAACAATTCATTAGAATAAAAACAGCACACCATAACAAAAATCAAGCCACTTAAATCAGCTTTCAGCACAAGATTAAATTCCTGCATTTGAATAGCATGGCTTATCATTATTTATGTAACACTGTTAATATTCTATTCTCTTATCTAAAACTGTGGTTTTGATAGTTGCTTGTACTGTGTGTTAGTGTCTCTAATTGGACTAGGTGATGAACCCTCCAACTCTCTTTCATGTTGGACTTGAGTATTATATCACACTAAGGTTATTTTTGGTTGTATGTTAATAATCTATTCTGAAGCATCTAATTAATGACAGCATGTTATCATTAGCCACCATGAAAAGCCTACATACAACCTCATAACTACAAGTATAATTATAGCATAATAATCATATCATCATCTCTGTCAACCTCACTCATGCATCTGAGACTCTGATTGATTGATTTCAATAGCCATTATAATAATATTATTGAAGAACTACACTGTTAGATATAGTGGACGGAGGGGGGGGGGCCCCCCCCGCGGGTTGCAGAGGCACATTAAGTAGCATTAAGTAGCTCCTCTCTCCACAAGATTGATGTGGAGGGGGAGCTGAATGTGTAGAGGGACAACAATCCCTTAAATTTTTGAGACCCATTGACACTTTTACCTGGCTATGTTGTGGTCCTGCAAAGTTAGCAAGATCCTGCAAAATGCTAGATTTTGTCCTGCCAATGACCGAGTGTTCACAGGTTGGTAAGTCTGACATAGGTTTACCTTGTCACGACCTACGAAGTATCATGACCCAGGCGTGATTCTCACGCTTCGGCAGTCATTCTCATGCTCACACGCCCAGGAACACCATTCCCACTCCCCCCTTTGTTTTATTCTTTCCCCTCACGACGGCTACTCCGCCTACGTGTGCAGATCGGAACTCATCTTCGGGATCCTCCTTGCTTTGGCCAGTTTTACGCAAATGGTGTGCTGTAAGTGTAACCGCTCTGGTGCTTGTTTGGCTTGCTCCTGCGTGAAGAAGGGCTCAACTTGCGATAACTGCCTCCCTGTTCTAACCACTTATCCTCCCAGAGAGTCAGGTCCCACTCCAGCTCCTCTGTGGGTCCAGCTCCTGTCAGCCTTTCTCAACCACAACCTAGCGTTTCTTCATCCTCCTTAGCTCCACCTCCTACACCTATTCTCCTATCCACTCCATCTGTTGTCTCAGCGTCTGGCAGCTCCTCCTCATCTCTAATTAATCCCACCCTCCCAGTGCCAATGGCCTCCACTCCCTAGTGTTGCCAGCCCCTAACCCTCCAACCTCTTCTGCACCAGTCTCCTTTCTCTCCCTGCATTCTATCCTGAGTGTAAGGGATGCCACTCTTAAGCATGTACCTAAAGGTGCTGGGAATGCTTTGGCTGGTGTTATGGTTTTAATGCCATTGCTCAACAGCCCTCTTGCTTAGAAGTCTGGTGTAAACTTTTCATCCTCGCCCGCTGCATCGTCGCCAACCTAGTGAAGGGAATTGGCAACAGCTGGCGGGAGACGGGAAAAATTGTATTAGCTAGGATTAGAAGATGGAAATCTGGTGATGTTCTGGGTCTCTGGTCCTCTGTTCTGAAAGCTGTGAACGTCGGTTCAAGATCAGTAAGGGGAAGTGGAAAAACGCTTCCACCATTTCTCTCCATGTCCTTAAGGCTAGACGTGCCAGGAGACACATGGAAAATGGGCAATTCTGGAAAGCTGCACAGGCCTTGACCTCTAGTGGTTTGGCCCCTGCTTCTGCAGATGCCCTGCAGAACAAACATCCCCAGATTCCCCCCCCCCCCCTCTATCCATTCTGCTCCTACCTCTCCCCCTATTAAGGTGTCTGCAGAGTGTCTAGCTGGGGCTATCAAGTCTTTCCCTAATGTTCTGCACCTGGTCCCTCTTATTTCAGGCCAAGCCACTTGACTTCTAATATAACAACACACAATTTTGGAATAAAAAACCTCCCATGTGCACTATATGTCAAAATGGACAAAATAGCTGATGAGCTGCACAAGTTAATTGTGATCTCAACAGCCAAGTAACAGAGAGACCTGGCACTCATGAAATGTAATGTTTAAGGTTGAACATAGTATACCCTCACTCAGGCCTAATGAAAGATAGGGCACTAACAGAAACATCTAGAAACAAATTTTAAGCTGATCATTGAGAAAGTCACTACATAACTTGTCAACCAAAGGACAGGTAGTATAGACCACAAATGTTCATACCACTTTTACCCTGTTAACTTGAAACTTATCTTCAAGTGGATCAGCTATCTATCTACCTCTTCCTCCTCTTGTTCCCCACTGTAACTTGCATGGAATTCATCCATTCATAGAAACCAGAGTGCCAGAAGATTCCAATGCTTGTCCAGGACTACTTTGTTTCTCTAGTGCAGAATAAAGCAGTTGGTAAGGATCATTGATCATCTGGTGATGAAGTTCGTGGATGATGCCATCAAGCTAATGCATGTGCTGAATTATAAGCAGAGGGAATGACCCACGCTCACTTCTGCCATTTGCTTTGTGGAGTGCTTGCTCCTGAACAATTGTCACCATATCCAAAGGAGGTTCTGCTGTATGGTTGATGGAGTTCTCCTGGAACTGTTATTAAATCCTTGAAGGAGACTGTAGCTGACTCTGCATGTGTACAGTCAAGACATGGCACATGCTGATATGTGTAGTGTAACAATAATAATAATCGAGTAAGAAAAAGTGTTTGAAAGCCTAGGAGGCCCAAGACTTTCTTACTTGGACTTTGTAGAACTCGACTTGAACACTTGAACAACAACACTTGAACAAGATTTTTTTTAATGAAAGAAGTGGTCCAGCGTGCGGGTGGAAAAAAAATTTTTAAATTATTTTCCACCTATGCTCTCGACCCGTACTTATGTTTTAGCGGCTTGAATGATAACACTCTGGTACTGTCTTGCACTTTCCAATTAAGAGTTAAAAATGCAGAAAAATTGGGCACTCTGCTTTTGAGGCTCCCAATTTTGACAGCATGTACCTTGGGTATATTTGTACCTATGCAACAGTTTTTAGTATCAAAAGAGAGCACACAGAGAGATCTATCTTTTGAGTTATATATCAAGATCATCGAGTGAAGTCTGCATAATTCATGGAGCTCCAAAGTGTTAAAAGCAGTTGTTGTTTTAGAGGAAACCCATGTGATTTTAGTGTTGCACTGATTTACCAGGAAAGTGTAATTTCATGCATTGACATCACATAAAACAGTCAATTTTTGTTCTTAGTAAATAATTTTATATAATCTGAAAGCTCTAGCATTGCGCTCTGTATTTTAAATCACAGTTTTCTAATCCAGTCATTTTCTGATGAGGTATAGTCGGTCACCTGACAGCAAAAATGAAATTGAGATATGGGGGAAATAAGATTGTTTTATAAAACAATTTTCAATTCATAAGTTGTATCTGCTGTAGGTATATACTCTGATATTACATTAAAATGACAAGTGTGTAAGACCTACCTTGAGTACATATATTTTTTTAATGACCTTTGTGGTTTTGCCCATATTTCACCCATATTTCAACTATAGTTTATTGCAACACCAATATTGTAACATCATTGGAAACCACACTACCTTTTGAGACCAAAATATTTGATATTAAACCACAAGAAATGACCAATTCTACTCAAGTATCCCAAGTACTTGAAATGAAAACAGAATCTGGGAGGCATATCTCCTAGAGCAGATTCCAATACTGCCCCTGCTGCCTATGGAGAGTGTAAATAGGGAGTACCCACCAACATTTTTGTCTCTTCCTCTGTCTTCTTCTCCTCAACAATATCTTCTCCTCAACAATAGACATAAATTCCTCATCCGTGTTGTCTAGAATTGCATGGGTTTGAAGTACACCTGGATGTTACAATGACGTTATGTTGTGAAAGGCTCAGCATCATGTAATACAATGAAAACAATCATATCACTATGCATCCTCCAGCAGAATCCCCTTAACCAGAGAATATTTAATTATAGGCCGAGTGTGCTAATTAAATGTCACCTAGGACCATTTTCCTCAGGTGTCTCATTATGAACAAAATACTTAGCAAGACAATTTCAGGACTGGGAGTAAAGGAGCCAACCAATTAAGCCCAGTCAGAGGATGCTGAGATTGGTGAACTGGTTGTAAGCTGAATTATACTATTTTGTTGGTCATGTGACCCCTCAGCCTGGTCAATCTACAAAACCTTGCCACATTATCTGTGCAGAGAGTTTTCAACTTGTGGCCACTTGCATTCTCAATTAGTGCCTTCCATTCCCAAAAAACCTCATCCTTGTGCTTCAGTGGGAAGACCTACACATAGAGAATGTTTTGTCATCAATAAACATCACAGCTCCACCTACCAATAGAATAAGAAAACAACAATGCGATAGCTAGAGAGAAATGACAATTATGTTTTTGTCACCTTGGAACGAAAAATCTCCAGAAGCTGGCTCAGGAAGAAATATTCAACGGGGTTTTTTTTATACAAAATCAATTTTTGCAAGACATGTTTTTTGAGAAAAACATCACAGAAGTCAAATTCAAATTGGAGGCACTTGTTCAAAAGAATTACTTGTTCAATGACATGTGCAAAAAAAAAGACTATTCGGTCATGCCCATTTCCGAGTATCACCTGTTGTGGTTCTTTCAGGCTTAGCTTAACAAAAAAGTTCACATCCTAGCACATCTGGCACATTGCTGAGTTCATAATCCAGTTACTTGGTTCACTAGCTCACAGAGTATGCCTAGTAACAAGAACATAAAAATCACTGGTTGAGCTGCTGTCATCTTCTTGTTTGAGTGCATCTTTATTGGCTCATGCCTTTCCACTCTTTGTCATCTGATTTGGCTTTCCTTTCATTAGCCGCATGATTGCAACAGTTACATTTGATATGCCCAAATGTTAGCATATTAGACCTAAGTTCTTCAGGCGAGCTGTCATTGCTTTGGTTGATGTGCATTTGCCATCATTATCTTTCATTTTCCCTCCTCATTCAGTTAACTTTCTGTAATGACTTCCATTTCAGGTACATCTGCATTTGCCTGAAGAGCCATTACCAGCATATTGAAAGGATCAGGTAGGCTTGCTAATAGGTAGACAATTCGATCCTCCTCTGTGATGAAGTCACCGATCACTGCAAGTGCTTCGAATATTTCCTCTATAGCTCTGATGTGTTCTAATAGACTTTCCCACCTCTAATGCAATGAATAACATTTGCACTTTAGTTGTTGGCCCATGTCTTTTTCTGAAACTGGTCTGCCAACTTCTTCCATACCATAACGGGGTAGTCAGGGTCTCCAATTAAGTACACCATGAAAGTTTAATGGACAATACAATCAACGCTTCTAGTGCATGGTCCCTTCTTGCACCAAACTTAGCGTACCTGTCGGCTCAGCCTCTTTAGGAGAAGTTTCAGTTCCATTCACAATGACCCACAGACCATCTTCATGAGTGCCATTCAGCATTGAACTTTCCACACTGGATAGCATTCCCCGGAACAACTGATACAATTTTTTAATTCTGCCATTGCTAATGAAATACGATTAAAAATTTGTTTGTGAACACTTTTCAGCGCTTCTGAGAGCTTGAGAGTCTTGGTTATTGGCTATTTGATTTAGCTATAGCCTATATATATATATTCATGCGCAGTGGAAGTATCTGACTGTGGTTGGAAAACCTCAAGCAGCTATCACCAGTTATTGAGTATATCTTAACTCAATAAATAGCAAAACAAGACGCCGCCTACACAACTAACAACAATTGAAGTATATACTACATGTTAGTTAGAATAGTGCTATATACAATCTAAAGAAAAACCAGCTATATGGAAGAAGTGTTTATGCTGTTATCCAAATTTTGTATTGATGTAAACTGTAACCTGAATACAGCAAAGATACATCAAAGCTAACACTACTAATGAATCAGTCTACACTACAAGTTTAATGCAAAGCCAACAAATGTGATGATTAACATAGTTACACAAAAACATTGTGCCAAGAGCACATCTTTCTATCAACTATGTATATATATAACATTTGTGAATACTATCCAGTCTCACCTGTATTTGGTTATGGTGCTCAATAAATTATCCCATAAAACATAAAGACAAGGATATCTTTCGCACCAGTTTAAAAAAAACTTACCTTATTTACACTAAACACCTGATTTACCATGCACATTCCCAGCTGACTCAAAGGTCCTCCTTATCAGTTACTAATCCCCTGGCTCTATCATACAAGCTCTTCACCACTCGTCTTCTGACATGGTTAGGATGATGTGATCTGTAATCAAGGTAACAGTTGGTGTACGTGGGTTTCCTGCAGATCATGTGCCACAAGCAAGCCATCCAAGCCAAATTCGTGGGAGGTGGAAATGCTGACCGCAAGATTCTCATGGCTCAGTGCAGCTTGTTCCCTGGCCTTGATGAGAAGGTGCACCACTGGTTCCAACAGATGCGCAAACACAGCATGACCCTCAATGGTGAGCACATCCAAACACAAGCCATCAAGTTCGCTGAGGAGATGTGCTGCACCAACTTCAAGGCATCCAATGGCTGGCTGCAGAAGTTCCAGTACCTCAGTTGTGAAAGTGCTGATGTCCCACAGGCTGCAGTCGACGATTTTCAATCACGAATTGCTGGTCTCGTGTAGGGCTATGAGCCTCACAATATTTTCAATGCTGACGAGTCCGGCCTGTTCTTCCGCACTGCACCCACCTGCTCGATGGTGGAGAGGGGTGACACCTGCCATGGTGGCAAGCTCGCCAAGGACCGCATCACCTTCCTAGGGTGCTGCAGTGCCACTGGTGAGCAACTTCCTCTGCTTGTGATCGGAAAGAGCAAGTGTCCGTGCTGCTTCTCTCGAGACCACATTGATCCAAAGAGGGACCTCGGCATCGAGTATGAGGTACAGGCCAAGGCATGGATGAGTGCTCCCATCTGGGAGCAGTGGCTCAAGTGCACCAACATGCCGAGGGCCGGAAGATCATCATCTTCATTGACAACTGCTCAGCGCACTCAGATATCAACCTCAGATACCTCAAGCTGGTCTTCCTGCCCACCAACACCACCTCCAAGCTTCAGCCTATGGACGCTGGCATCATCCAGGCCATGAAGCTAGTCTACCGGAAGCAGATGGTCTGCTACATTCTCCGGCTCGGACGATGCTGTGAATGCCGATAGTGGTTGCAATGAGAAAATGAGCTTGCTTGTCAAGAAGGTGGATGTTCTGATGGTGATCCGCTGGCTCAAGAATGCCTGGGATGACCTCCACGTGTCCACCATCAAGAAGTGCTTTAAGAAGTGTGGCTTCACGACCACCACTGCCCCTGCTGCTGAGGTCGAGGAGCTCACTATCTCTGCTGAGGATACGGTCATCAATGCGCAGCTGCCAGAGGGTGTGACACTGGAGGGCTACGTCAACATCGACAGTGAGGTGCACACCAATGAGGACCACTATGACACTGCCCTCGACCACGCCACCCCTGCTGACTCCTCCCCTGAGGAGCCTGAGTCAGACGAGGAGGAAGATGGCCCCATGCCCACTCCTGTGACTGTGTCAGAGGTGTTCGAGATGGTGTGCAAGCTGCGTGACTTCGCCACTCATCGAGGCATTCCCAAGCTTGTGGCATGTGCTGATTGTATCGAGCAGATGGTCATCCAGAACAGGATGGAGCGGACTGTCCAGTCCAGTATCTCAGACTTTCTGTGTCCTAAGGACACTGTATGAGTCTAATGTCCAATACATGTACATACATGTGTACAATGATAAGCAATGTCTTTCTCAAGACGCACCCATAATTCCAAATGAGAATACAGTATCTTGTCTTGGGAGTTTGTAGTTGGTTTAAGATTATGAATGCGTGTGCACTACACAATAAACTCCATTGAGCAATGCTTTGTGAGACCTCTGCCATGCCATGAGAGTGATATTCCCAAGTAAGACCACCTCAGACCAGTTGGAAGTGCTCCCTGGGTGGTCTTAATAGAGAGGGACCACTGTAACATCAAAACTGACAAGTCACTCATCCTGTACCAAGCATTCATCTCGAACACACTTGATAAATTTTCACGACATATATACAGCTAGAGGGGATATCAGAAGATTCTCTAGTGCAGTTGGTAAGGATTGTTGTGCATATAAGATGCACGGGCATATAACATGCAACCCGGCTCAGCTTCTTTTGGGATAGAGTGGGAGGGGGGGGGGCTCGGCTCAATTTAAAAAATTTTATATATATTTTTTATTATTGTTCTGATGCTCTGTTACTATGCTCACTTGCTCCATATATAACTTTTAGTTTGTAGCTGATGGTATCGATTGATCTTTTTCCTCTTGTGTCCGGTGAGAGGACCCAACCCTGAAGCACCATATATAGCGGGGATACTAAACACAGATGCAGTCGTGGAGAGTCTGTATAATAACTTCACATATAAGATGCAGCTAGTGATTTTGTTTTGTACTTAAAGTGCATCTTAAAATACTGTAATTATAGTCGAACTCTACAACTTCCTAATTTGATTTAGGACTTAAAACATAGCGAAGTAGGCAACAGCGGGTGCTGAGGAGTCTGTTGGATTTTCAGCACACACTCTTGCTTAATTAATCATGTTTTATCACCTACTGAATACGCTTGTTTTATACAGTAGGGCTTTCTCTAGCCACAGATAATAATTTCAACTGGCTAGCACTTTCTAATCAGGAACTACAACTACAACTACAAGGCACACAGAGTTTGAAGTACCCCCACCCTTAGTTATAACTATGAAACACTTTTAGTATCAAAAGTGAGCACTGAGAGGTATCTATCATTTGAGCTAGGATTTAATCCTGAGCCTGTTAAGGCCAACACGTATACTACAGCACAGTGTGAGACTATGTAACAGTAACTAACACTAAGAACAATCTATATTATCAGAGTACATGTACTTAATTAATAATAATATTCATAATACTAATAGTTATGAGTGTCCCACTGCTCAAGGAGGGGGGGATGGGAGGGGACTAAAGATCATCAGCTCGCCATACAACAGTTCCTTCCTCCTCTGCCACTACTTCCCTAGTCTACCCAATACATAACACACTCGCCCACCTCCCCCATCACTGCATCACTTACTCCCTCCACACCTTTCCCCAACAGTATTGCCACTTTCCATCCTTACCCACTCTTTTATATTCATCCAGCCACTGTCCAGCCCCTACAATTCTGTGCACCTCATCCACCAGCACCAACCGACACCTCTCAAATTCCTCACACATCATCAAGAATTGACCCACATCCTCCCCTGCTCCATTATCACACATGATACACCTCTCATCCATAACTATCCGACATCTCTTCTTATCCTCTAACAATCCAGAAGCAATCCTCAGTTTAAATGCAACCGCACACCTTCCTGACCATTGGACGTCATATACATCTTCACCCGCACCATCTTTACTCTTGCTGTTTACTTCCTCCTTCCAATCCTTCTCATTTCTCACCTTCACTTTCCTCTTCCACTTACGTACTGACCAAACCTCATTGCTTAGCTCGTATTTTCTCCTCAAGATCTCGTATTCTTCCCACCATCTGATTCCTCCATCCTCTCTTGGTTTATTTACAACTATTTTTACCACTCTGCTCTTGTTACAAACTAGCATTCCTCCCCAACCAGAACAATAGAACTAGTGTTAGAAGCATATAATTGAACTGTTGTATGTTTGTGTGTTTGTCATTGCTGCTTGCCTGTAGCGATCTCATTGGTCCATATAGGTGTTATGAATTGTATCATTACCTTGTTTGGTCATGACTGGAAGAGGCCGGCTCCAGCCTATTTAAGGGCAGAGTTTTAGGACTTGACAGACTTGGCTAGATTTGGCATTTTGAGTGTTGTAATTGATATGTATTGCGAATTATAACTTTAGTCTAGAACCTTGACTGTTGTTAGCTAGTTCTCTTGCCGTCTCAAGAGCCCTAAGCCTAACATCTGGTGGCAGCGGAACTCGACCCTCGTCTATTGATTCGACCACTTCGCTCACCTACCTTGACTAAGGATTCCAAGCTGCATCGACGACTTCGTTCCAATCGGCAAACTCCTTGCCCAGCAAACATGGATACAGATAATGACCTGCGCCATGACGCCTACTTGCCACTTCCTTCCGTGACTGAGGGAGTAGAGGTGACCTCTTCTCCCAGAGAGCAACTACCGGCGACTGCTCTATCGACCCTCGACCCCCAGCTCGTAACGCTGATGACCATGTTTCAGTCCCAGTTTGCTGAAGCCCAACAACGAACTCAGCTCCAGCTTGCCAATGTACAAGAGCAATCCCATCGTCAGACCCTGGAGATGCTCCAGACTCTTCACTTGACCAACAGCGACAACCGAATGCCCAAGCTACCTCACATTAATGGGGATGCTTCTCACTAGAAGACGACCTCCTCAGATTTGAAAGGCACATGACCAGCTTCAAGGTGCCTGCCGACAGATGGACAGCTGAGCTCCGACCCTTGCTCAAGGGTACTGCACTTGCTGCATACCTGGCTGTACCCCTCTCCTCCATTCTTGACTACAAAGAAGTTAAGACTTCTATACTCGCAAGAGCTGGCCTGTCTCCAGCCACCCGTTTCCAACGATGGTGGGATCCTCCAATCAAACATGATGAGACTGCTTCAGAAGTTCTTGGCCGCCACCAAGACTTGGCCAGAGGATGCACTGAACACATTACCTCTGTTGCTGAAGCCATCGAATATTTTTGCATGGAGAATTTGTATAGACTTGTGCCTCCACACATAGCACAGACAGTCCGAGCGATGAAACTATCGACTCCTCTCGACAACGCAAGAGCAATAGATGACTATGTCATTGGCCGTCATCAACCCCTCTCCACCCTGTGGAAAGGATCCCAGCCACAGCACAAAAGGTGGCACTCGTCTCGACCAGAATCAGATCATTCCAGACCAGCATCTAGGGCTTATGACCGTCCAAATCTGCCTCGATCATTCCCTACAGTCAAAATGGAGCCCACAACTGAACCACCTGCTTCAGTTCCAACCACAACTCAATCAGATAAGCCTAGCCGAAAACCCTCCTCTCAACCTCACCGGCTGGCGAAGTATTTTGATACAGACAAAGGCCCGCTTTGCTTCAACTGCAAGACATGGGGCCATCTGAGCGCACAATGCCCAGAAAAGCAGCTGTACCATATTTTGACCCGAACTGACCCTGCTGATGTGCAACTCCCCACTCTGTTTGCAATGGGAACCATCTCGACAGTTCTGGTTCGATTCTTCCTCGACAGTGGAGCTGACTACTCAGTAGTGAATCAAGAATTGCTCAACCAGTTTCCCGACCTTGGTGTTCCTATACCAGACTCTACCACGACCATCACTATCAAAGGCGTTCATGGCAAGGACACTACATTGCCAGTTGTCGACCTTCCTTGCAAACTGCTTGGACCTCCCACTATCATCTCGATGGCGGTGTCTGATGACATCCATTATGATGTTATCCTCATGTTATCCTCAGCAGAAACTCTCCTCAACTCTACACTCTCATTCGAGCTGCCATGGATGACATCCCCCATGATGTTTTGGCTGTCCAGACCCGGGAAGCTTCAGAGGCTGAGCGACTGCTCTGGCAGCAAGAGGATGCTGAGCAGTCCGACCTTTCTCCTTCCGAGGATGCCTATACTGACCTATTAGGAGCAGATTTCGATTTTCCCCAGACAAACCTCTCTCTCCAGTCTGCTCCAGTCCAGTCACCCACTGACGACTCTGACCAAGCCAATGCTGCAGCCCTCCGTGCAAACCATTTGGCAGACCAGACACTTGCTGACCTCTGGACCACTGCTGATCAGGAAGACTCCTCCCTCGTCACATACAATGGAGTGCTTCATCGAAGGACTACAGACCAAATTGGTGAGTCATATTTACAACTGGTTTTACCTATTAATAGACGTATGCAGGCCCTGGAACTTGCCCACTCCTCTCCGATGGCTGGGCATGTTGGTGCTCAACGCACAAAATACAAACTGCTCAAGAACTTCTACTGGCCTGGTATTGGGCAGGATGCCAAACAGTTTTGCCAATCCTGTCCCAGATGCCAAAAGACTTCCAAGAAGCTCCATGCTAAAGCTCCCATGGTTCTTCCTCCTCCCACTATCTCTCGACCCTTTGAAAAAGTAGCCATCGATGTCGTTGGTCCACTTCCGTTGACCCGGCTGAAGAACAGATTCCTTCTGACCTACATCGACCTGGGATCAAGATACCCAGATGCTGTGCCTCTTCGTATCACTACTGCTAAAGTTGTTGCCAATGCACTACTAACCATTATGTCTCGATTATCTGTTCCCTTAGAAATTTTATCCGACCGATGCAGCAATTTCCTCTCTGCCATGATGAAGGAAGTCTTCACCTTCATGGGTATCAGTCACTCTAAAACAGCCCCATACAGACCCCAATCTAATGGCTCGGTGGAACGCTTCCATCACACTCTCTTACAAATGATCAGGAAGTCCGTCGCTGATCATCGAGACTGGGATGAGTACCTCCCATTCCACTTGTTTGCATGCCGAGAAGCTCCCTGCCATGCTACTGGGTTCTCACCATTCGAGCTGATATTTGGTCAGCACGTTCATGGCCCTCTTGACAATTGGATGCCAACCAAATCGACTTCTCATGCTGCTACTGACTGGCTTCTGCAGCTCCAACAGGATCTCACCCAGATGAGAGATATCGCAATCGACCAACAGATTGCAGTGCAGCAGAGAACCAAAAAGTGGTTTGACAAGACAGCCACCCCCAAAAGTTTCGACATGGGAGAGAAGGTGCTGGTTTTCGCTCCAGTCATCACCGGCACCAAAGGAGAGAAGCTGGCTGACAAGTGGTGTGGTCCATACATGGTACTTGGTCGTCTTTCTCCTGTCACATATCAGGTGGACATGCTGGAGAGACATAAAAAGCAGAGATCTGTCCATGTTACAGCCATGAAAAGGTGGGTTGAGCCCATACACAATGTTTCTTGCTTTTCCGTTGAACCTGCAGATGCTGCTGATCTGCCCTCGTACTGTGCAGAAGTTCCCCTCAACCGACCAACTCTGGACCCCTCTCTCTCCGCAGCACAGAAAGTAGACCTGCTCCAGATCTGGGATGACTTCCTGACAGTCATCACTACCTCCCTTGGCAGAGCAAAGACGACGTCGCACAGAATTGACACTGGCTTAGCCATGCCCATCCGCCTGCACCCTTACCGCATTCCCAAGGTGTGGGAAGAGCCATTCAAAGCTGAGATTAAGAAGCTGCTTAGCACAGGACTCATTGAACCGTCCTCATCACCGTGGGCGGCCCCTATGTTCGCGGTTCCCAAGAAGACACCAGGCGAAGTATGGTTGGTTAATGACTATAGACGACTTAATCTAGTCACCCTTCCCGACCCATATTATCAACCACGAATCGAGGAGACCTTGCAGAAGATGGCCCCAGCCAAATACTTTACTACCTTTGACCTTGCCCGGGGATTTTACCAGGTCCCTGTTGCTCCAGAAGACTGTGACAAGACCACAGTAGTCACTCCATTCGGGAAATATCGCTTCACCGTGATGCCATTCGGACTCAGAAATGCACCGGCCACATTTCAACGGCTAATGGATGACTTGCTTCGTGACCACTCGGACTTTACTAATGTCTATATCGACGATGTTGCATTTTTTAGTGCAACTTGGCCAGACCACATCCATCATATCCGTTTAGTGCTCGATCGACTCAGACAGGAAGGATTGACCATCCAGCCTGCCAAGTCACAACTCGGCGTGACTTCGTGCACATTTTTGGGCCATGTTGTGGGTGAGGGACATATCACACGTCAACAGGCTAAACAGAAGCAATTCGGAACTTCCGTCGACCTTCCACCAAGTCAGATGTCAGAACATTTCTTGGTCTCATGGGTTACTACCACCACTTCATTCCCCACTTCAGTGGCATCGCTGCCCCTCTCTCAGACCTCACCAGGAAAGCTGCCCCTGATGTGGTAGAATGGAGTCCTGAGTGTGAACATGCCTTTACCCGTCTCAAAGAATTGCTGTGTCTACCGCCAGTGTTGTCTCCCCCTCGTTATGACAGAGAATTTATAGTCCAAACCGATGCCTCTGACCGCGGTATTGCTGGTGTGCTAGCTCAACTAGATGATGACGACAAGGATCACCCGGTTGCCTATTTTAGTAGAAAGATGCCTCCTCGAGAAACCAGATACTCCGCCACAGAAAAGGAAGGACTTGCTGTAGTTGCAGCCTGCAAACACTTTCTCCCTTATCTATTGGGTCACCAGTTTACCATCATCACAGATCATCGTGCATTGGCCTTCCTCGCGGACAAAGACCCTCACAGCGGTCGCCTAGCAAGATGGATGGACGCCCTTCGTCAATTCACGTTCCAGATAAAGTATCGTCCTGGATCGGCGAATGCAAACGCGGATGCCCTCTCCCGACAGGCCTGGGATGCATCTCCCGTACTATCTGAACCAAAAGAAGAAGGAGGGGGAGATGTTACAAACTAGCATTTCTCCCCAACCAGAACAATAGAACTAGTGTTAGAAGCATATAATTGAACTGTTGTATGTTTGTGTGTTTGTCATTGCTGCTTGCCTGTAGCGATCTCATTGGTCCATATAGGTGTTATGAATTGTATCATTACCTTGTTTGGTCATGACTGGAAGAGGCTGGCTCCAGCCTATTTAAGGGCAGAGTTTTAGGACTTGACAGACTTGGCTAGATTTGGCATTTTGAGTGTTGTAATTGATATGTATTGCGAATTATAACTTTAGTCTAGAACCTTGACTGTTGTTAGCTAGTTCTCTTGCCGTCTCAAGAGCCCTAAGCCTAACAGCTCTGTTCTAATACCTCTAATCTCTTGCCAAACAAAACCTTCATCTCTTCCCTCCTCTCCTCTAGCTTCATCAACCCCATATCTCCCTGTACTGCCACTCCTGCTACTGTACTACTTGCCACCAACAATCTCCTACCCACTCTCATCTGTCAGACTCTAACTTCTTGCAAGCATTATGTCCTCCTATCCACCACACTTTGGCTGCATACTCCAAACTAGGTCTTACTAGAAGCTCCCTCACCCATTCTTCCTATGTCTACTTTCACCTGCCCATTCACTCACCTTTCCAACCCACTCTTCTGTCTTCTTTGCCATCTTCTCTAACTGAACATTACCCCTTAGTTTCCTATCAAACCACACTCCCAGGTACTTCAATTCTTTAGCCTCTTCCAATATCTCCTCACCAATCCTCCAATTTATTCCTGCTTCCTTCTTCCCTACTACCATGACCTCTATCTTCTTGCTATTAAACTTCATCTTCCACCTTAACACATAAGTCTGTACCACATCCAACATAGCTTGCAGTTCCAACCCTGAGCCCGCCAGAAGAACAACATCATAATGCATACAAAAGTACCCCACACCAAGAGCCTTCCATAATTCCTAGCTCAGCTCTCTCCAACTCCTCTGCCATTCAAAATCAAATAAATATTGAAAAGAAGTGGAGACAAAAGATATCCCTGCCTAAGTCCATTCTCCACAGCGAACCACCTTGAGTTCCTTCCGTTCAATATCACCGTCGTCTCCATCCCACTATACAATCCTACACATTTCCTCACAAGTTTCTCCTCTACTCCATACTGCCTCAACTTCTGCCACAGTCCCTCCCTCCACACACTGTCATATGCTATTATCTAGTTCATACAGTAAAGTGTGCAGAATCTATGGAGCTCCAAAGTCAGTTTTTTTAGTGTTTGTATTTTATAATTTTAGCCACCACTTCACATGAACATAAGTCCACTTTAAAAATATATTAAAAAATATCTCTCTGGCAAGTTGTAGTGTTTCTACAGCTCTATCAATCACAGTTGTTAGAGTCATTCAAGACTTGATGCTGGTAAGTATTCATCAAAATGGTTTAGGGAATGATTTCACTTCACATTCTAACTTGCAGTTACAAAAGATAAACATACATAGCAAAACAAACCACTATACTGCATTGGCTACATTTTGGTATATAAATCAATAATTGTGTGGAAAGATATGGTACTTTAAATGGTAAATCATGATTTCCAGACCTTGTCTGCCCAAGATAAGACTAGCAGCTGCACTAACAGAGTTGTTTTAGTATAAATGACTTGAATATTAGCTGATGGCTGCAACTTCAGTTCCTTTATCATTTAGGCATCCTTGCTAAATCCTGGCAGCTGGAGCAGGGGAAGAGTCCTTTACCTTGCCCAAAGAAGTAGCTTTGCTTCTAAGTAGCTAGATAGCATTGGATTTTTATATTATTATTTAGTAATAAACTTCTTATAGTGTAAAAAAAAATTTTTTTAATAGGTATAGTAGATACGTTCTTCAGGTTCACATCTAACTTAATCTGTACAATGTATATAAGTCTTGGTACATGTGTATACACTGTAGCTTAGGCGATATAGGGTGTGGTGTTTAGGTGGCTATGGTATTAAGAGGCAGAGATAACTTGTGAATCAAGAGACAAGATATATTCGAATCACGTGCATATGACACACTAATCCAATCCATCATGACGTAACAACATATGACGTAACATAAACTCAGTTAATCATGTACATGATCTAGGATTCATATATATTCGGTCCGTAACGTCTAACAGGTCTCCGATCTCGTCTTGGATGACCTCCACGATCTAAGTCAGCAGTATTTTCCTGTGGAGCTTCAGGACATTCCCAGTGATCACTTATAAAGATATATTTCAAGATACATACTTTCCATTTTTGACAGCCGTTATCATAGTTCCTTTTCACCGTAAATGGTGATGGATCAACCACTATTCTCTTTCCTCTGTTTGATCAGAACAGTATCACCAACTTGAATATTGGATTGCTTTGCTCTCGACTTCTTATCAGCATGATCTTTCATTCTTTTCTTCTCCCTGTCATCATTTGCTTGTATTTGGGATCCAACTTCAGATATATTGGATTTGACCACCATCTGAGGAGTTTAGTCCTGATTTTCCTGTTAAACAACAGTTCTGGGCGTGAACCCTGTAGTGCTGTGGGGAGTTGCTCGATAATTCAGTAAAAATCTGTATAGATCTTTTTTCTCTTCCTTCAGCTCGAGCAGAGCGAATGGTTTTCGTGACAGGTTTCATGAAATTCTCGGCTTCAGAGTTTGCTTGAGGCCACAATGGTGTGATTCTCTTGTGCTCAATACCATTGACTTGCATGAATTATCTGATTTCTTCACCAGAAAATGCTGGACCATTGTCACTTCGTACTACTCTGGGAATTCCATGTGTTCTATCCATCTTTGTATTGTGGCTTTTGCCGAGGTTGAGTGTATAATTTCCACTTCAGGATAACGAGAGTACTCATCGATAACCACAAACAAATATTCTCCAGTGGGAAATGGACCACAGAAATCAACATGGTGTGTGCCATGGTTCTGGAGGTAGAGGAGACATTTGTAAAGGATCTGGTTTGTTCTCTGGACCGTTTGCTTGACATGAAATACACTGGTCAATTGCCTGCTTCACTTGTCATCAATTCTCGGGAAGCATACCTTCTCACACAAAAGGTTCTTTGTCTTTACCAATCCTTGATGGCCTTCATGAGCCAATGCAATGGCTCTCTGCTGGAGTGAGGTAGGCATGATAATACGACTATCCCGAAGGATAACATTTGTTTCACTGTTCACTGTTAGCTCATCCTTGACTCTACTGAACAGTCGGAGTTCATCGTGGTCAACTCCTTCAACATGTAGTTCTTTTCTGTCTACAGATTCCCATTTGTCTTCATTGATGACTTCAGCGAGACACTGTAGTGTGTTGTCATCTTTAGTTGCCTGTTGTATATCTGTCAGAGACATAGCTTTCGGCACCGCATGGCTGACAATGAAGTTGATGTAGTCCTCTTCTAGTACGTTTGGTTTCTCTGCAATGTCATGTGGACTTGGATTGACGAGACAGAAAATTGGACGGATTCTCAGTTCCTTTCATGTGAACAATCGTGAAATCATATCCCTGAAGATGTAAATTCCATCGTTCAATTCTTGCTGGTGGCTTTGACTTGGCATTATCAAAAATTAGTTGAACAATCTGTGTACAACGTAAAATGATCACCATACAAGTAAAGATGCAGTCGCTCAATGGCCCAAACAATGGCTAGTGCCTCTTTCTCAGTTTGTGAATATCATCTCTCAACATCTGATAGTGATCTGCTGGCATATGCAACAATTCTCCTGTCTTCCTGACCTGGAGTCTTCTGTGACAGGATAGCAGACAGTCCACATATTGACGCATCAGTGATAAGCTCGGCCTGATCCATGACAGTATCACTGGTCAATAGATCTTTAATGATTGGTTGTGTTTCTGCTTCCATTGAAATGGAGTGTCTTCCTTGATCAGGTCTCGAAGTGGCTGAGATACCTCGCTAAACTTGGGGATGAACTTGGTAGCCATTCCCAGAAAACTTCTGACACCACTAGTGGAATTTGGTGGGCTTGCATTGTGTATAGATTTGACCTTCTTTGGGTCAGGATATACTCCTTTAGCTGAAAACACAAAACCAAAAAATGTCAGTGACCTTTTATTAAAATCGCACTTTCCTTGGTTTAAAGTCAAGCCAACGTCAGCAAACTTCCGAAATACAGACTGTAAAGCTCAGTCATGATCAGCTTGTGTAACACCAAACACAATAACATCATCACTGATATTCAACGACCCAGGAATATCATGAATTATTGCTCATTGACAACTTTCTGAAACATCTCACTGGCAGAATTCGTACCAAAGTTCAATCTGGCATACCTGCGCAATCCTTTGTGTGTGGCAAATGTAGTGATATATCGGCTTTCCGATGCTAGTGACAATTGATGATAACCAGCTCTTAGATCCTATTTGGAAAACACTGTGGCTCCATTTAGAATGTGTATCAAGTCATCAACTGTAGGACTTGGGTGTCATTCACTGACTGATAGCTTTGTTTGCCATCCGCATGTCCACACAGATTCGAACATCTCCATTTTTCTTCGGGATGATAACCAGGGGAGATACCCATGGAGTAGCTCCTTCCACTTTCTCAATAGTTCCTTGATTCTCTAAGTGTTCTAGCTCTTGAGCTACTTTTTTTCTCAGGTGAAAAGGAATTCGACGAGCACATTGAGCAACTGGGGTTACGGTACGGTCGATGTGGAGCTTGATATTGGCAAATTTCCGATCCCTTTAAAAAGGTTTGGGTGTTGCTGAACTAACACATCACTCCCAGTTTATAGATCCTGAATTTGATTTATCTTGATATCAACGAGACCAAATGTTGTGGCTGTCTTGTAGCTGAGAAGAGATCCATGGTTTCCTTGTAGCACATGCATTGTAGATGTGATGTGTTTCTGCTTGAATTCAAGAACAGCTTCTAATTTGCCAACTACCACAAGCTGTGATTTGGAACCATAAGCAAAAAGACGCTTGGTTGGATTCTCGAGCTTGTCATTAGTCTGTTTGGATAGACACACCTTAGCGAAATGGTTTTGTTTTCCACACTTCCGGCAAGTTTAACCTTTGGCAGGGCAGGGATTGTTTGTGTGCGGCCATGTCAATCCAAAGTTTCGGCATTGGGTGTTCTTCGGCTTATTTCTACGAAATTGCTTTCCTTTGCGAACTGATTCAACTGAACCTTGAGACAATGACTTCTCTATTCCAGCTGCTTGTGATTCACTATTCTCTAGGGAACATGCTCTGGACAAAAGATTAGCAAGAATGAGTCTTTCTTCACGTAGAGCAAACTTTCTGAGACGCTTTGACTCACAGTTCTGAATTATTGTCGATTTCAATTCTTTGTACAGATCATTAAACTCACAGTTAGCTGCTAAATTGCGCTACAGTTTCACCCTTCTGTTGAGCTGCCTGTCGAAATTGAAAAATTTCAAAGTCCACATTCTTCTTTGGTGAGAAATATTAGTTATGGCTGTGCCATAGTCTCCAGTATATATCAGGGATGGTATCAAATATTTCTTGTGTTGTTTGTCCAGCTTGATACAGGAGGAGTGCACGCTTCTGTTTGTAATCTGTGGCTACCAGGTATGTCTCGAAACGCTTTGTCCAACTCCTCCACCTCTGACTTAGTGAACTAGGTTCACGTATAGGGTCAAATTGGGGTAACAGTGACAACTCAATCCTGGCTGCCATAGCTACAATAGAACTATCTTTGATCCTCGTCGCCGGTTGTGGTGTTTAGGTGGCTATGGTATTAAGAGGCAGAGATAACTTGTGAATCAAGAGACAAGATATATTCTAATCATGTGGATATCACACACTAATCCAATCCATCATGACGTAACAACATATGACGTATGATGATAATGTGACGTCTATAATAACTAAACATTACATCGAGTAGGATGGCAATTTAAATGTACATGGCAACACCATTTCTATGGTGCTAAAATTGAGATTTTATGGCCTACTATGGCACACAACTCATTCACTCCTGATTATCACAATATACATACAATACACATGTTTGAACCGGTCTAGTTCTTCACCATAAGAAAAATCTTCCATGACATTCGACTGAACTCGAGCACTGGGAAGATGGTTCCAGAATCCTGACGAAAGACCTTAGCAGTAGTCTTTGCATCCAGTTCCTTCACCAGTGTGATGGTTGTGAAGTAATCTTTGAACAGAGAATTCACTTCTTCCTCAGTTACAGCAAATGGAATACTTGGATGCTCAGAATGGTCATAATCAAAGATGGACAAGAGAGCTCTTCCTCCTGGCTTTGTGAAGGAGTTAATGATGGCAGCATATGAGCACCTCCCAGGAGGAAAGCATCCAATAGAGCCATGATCTTGGATGCAGTCAAAGGGTCCAACACCAGAATGATCTTTAAAACTGAAGAAGTCACCACAATATATAGCGATGGGTTTCTCTTTGGCTCTAAACATTGGAATTTCTTTTCCATTTAGGTTGAAAGGGAGTTCTTGGTAGGCTAACTCATTATCTTCAAAGAATGCCACTATTGCTGTCTTGGACCACTCTATTCCAACAATGGAATGACCTTGCTCAGCTAACTGGAGCATCACCTTGCTTCTTCCACAAAGAGGCACCAAAATGTTCTGGTTAGCTTTACCTTGTACAAGCTTGTCCGTTAGCTCCATCATTGTGTCATCAGCAGCTTCTTGAGTCCACTTATCTTTCTTCCCACGGTATAAAGAATCCCATAGTTGAAGATTTGGTTCTTTGTATGTCCCATCTTTTGACGTCATAATGTCGACCAACTCCAGAAAACGTTGCTGCAGCTTCTCTTGCTCTTCACGATTTGCAAAAGTAATTATTGCCTGGGGAGAGGGGAGGAGATATAATTATACTTCGGTCTTGCCTTCTTTGGGCGTAACATAGACCATTGCGCAGCTGTAACTACAAGACCGCCGGAAGCAAATGTGCTCGCGCAAAAACGGCTTGGGAAAGCTGAAGCTGGTTTGCCTTGTCACCAATGACAGTTGGCTTTCACTACGAGAGGAACTTGAGGACATCAATTCGATTTCCTAGTGTCTACTAGACGCACAAGCCTGGCTCACGAGGTTACAAAGCTGAAGTCGATCAGAGGCCAAGTTCAGAAGGTAGGACCAATTTTTGTATGACTACGCACACATGCAGTGTTACACGGATATTTTTTTAAACTTTCATGGTAATTTTCTCACTGTCATTCAACTGAGTCAAACAAAGAATTTATACGTGGTACTACAATAGTATCTGAAAAATACAAACGAGAATATCAAAGTTGATTTTATGGTCTTTGTGAGTGTGTAAAAGCAACAAAATGATTGAGCCTACTCTAATTCATTGTATATACTTCTTGGGTAGGTTTTTGACTGCATAATGCACTGAATGAGTGTTCGCTGATGCATTTGTGGCTGGCATGACTAGAACCAATTTTTTTCCCTTCAGGACACAAACTTCAGATAGTATATACCGTAGTTGCTTCTGAGCAGATGAGAGATTCTGCATAGTGGTAAATATATCTTCCAATTTCGGTGGTATGGTACCATCGAATTTACTAGAGAATAATTCAAGCTGGATTTTAAATATTGGAGGATTGAAATCTGAACCATAAAAGTCAGTGACAAAATTAAATTCAGATGTGTGTTCTTCCTGTTCTGCTGCTTGAAGACTGACTTTGTAACTAAAGAATAAGGGGCTCTCCCTATTTGCACAAGATCAAACTCAACGTCGAATAGTATTCAAGTATAACAATGCACACGCAGACTGGCATTATTCAGTCTGCGCATGCGCATTCGTACAATACACTAATGACATGACATGATATAAATTGGTGTGTGCATGCATAGTCATTATCCTAATTGACTGTAATTAGGCATGAATAGAGTTCCTAAATGTCCAGTATTCTCTACCTCCCCCCAAGTCTATGACTCCGTCGAAGACTGAGAAGAGGACGTTTCGTAACTCGGAGTGGACGATGCAGAGGACAAGGTCGGGGCAGTACAGAAGCCTAGCCTGTTTTGGCCTGCGTCTGGTGCGGGTGGATCTTCTGATCCGAGGTGGGGTGGGGATGTTGGCAGCATCCAAACCGCTCGAGGGTGTCGGGCTGCATGTCGCTGTAGCTGTCGGGTCTGGTATTGCTGGGGGAAGTGGTGGCAGCGGGTGAGCCATGACGTGGGTGGATGTGAGAGATCCCGATGGCACTGCCGTGACTGGTGTCCGGGTCTGCATGTCCTCCCGTGCTGTGTGTCTGGGCTGCGGCTGCCTGGTCGGGACATAGCTTCTGAGGAAGCGGCGGTTGCGTAGGGTCAGCCTGCCCGAGCCGTCTACTCTGATGGAGTACTGGTAGAACTTTAGGACCTCCACCACGACTCCCGTCCTGTCCCATTTGTTGGGGCGAGGCCCTGTCTGATTTTGAATGTGTACCCTGGTGCCAACCGTCAGTGGAGGGAGAAGCTTGGTGTGCTCTCTCCAGCGCTTGTCAGCCATGGCGTGCTTGGAGCGGAGTGCCCTCTCCCGGATGTCCAAATTCTGCTTCCACATGGTGTGGAGATCAAATCTGTCCGGTAGGTTTGGGATCAGGTCTTTCACTGGTCTACCGAACACACACATGGCAGGTGACATCCGTGTGACTGGGTCAGGGGTGTTTCAGTATTGTAGAACAGCCCTCTGAAAGGCGTCCGAATCCAGGTTGCCGCTTGCTGTGACGTTGCCTGTAATCAGGCGCTTCATCGTCTTGACTCCCACCTCGGCCCGGCAGTTACTGTGGGGGAAGGCCACCGAGCTGAGGCGGTGGTGAACTCCCCAGTCTCGCAAGAACTGTGTCGTTGTGGAGGATGTGAACTCTGGTCCGCCGTCCGTCGCCAGCTCGTCGGGGATGCCGAATGTGGAGAAGATGCGCCTCAATTCCTTGACCACTCCCTTGGCGCCGTCTTCTGCGTGGTGCACAATCGGCCAGTTTGAGTATCGGTCTACCATGACAAGGTATTGCCTGCCCTGGTGGTGGAAGCAATCCGTGCACAGGCATTGGAATGGGTAGTCAGCCATGGTCGGTGGGACTGGAGGCATGGCAGCCTGTGAAGGAGCCATCCTGTTGCAGTGTTCGCAGGCAGCTCTGGTGGCGTGGATGTCTGCCGTGATACCAGGCCAAAATATGGAGGATTCAGCCCTGGCTGTCATTTGTGAGGTGCCCTGGTGGGCTGCGTGTAAGGAGGATAGGCATGTCCTCCTCAATGCCTGAGGGACGATGATCCGGTCCTTATACACTGCCACCCCGTCCGTGGTGGACAGGTGACGCCGGTGAGTGTGGTATGCCTTGAGGCACGGTTTGAGGGAGCACCGCTGATCCGGGAATCCCTCATCAATGGCCTCCAGGAGGATCTGCATGTCTGCGTCGGCAGCTGTGGCCGTCTGTATTTGCTCCCAGGTGGTTGGCTGGGTGGATGACAGTGCGTGGATCAGGGAGTCCTGGATGACCTGCTCCATCATGTCTGCCTCCTCGTCGCAGTCGTCTGTGGAGACGCCGGACATGAGCATGGATGGGATGGACGGCCGGATCTGAGTCTGGTGGCTGGTGATGGCGTGGACGTCATCCGGTAGCACCATTTTGGCTGGGGTAGAGGTACCAGTGGGGTATCGGGACAGGGTATCCGGTGTCTTGTTACGGACACCGGGGATGTGGAGCATCCTGAACCGATACCGGAGTGTCCTCTCCTTGAGATTTCGCAGTCGGGTGTTCCCGATCTGGTCGATGGCGCGATCGCCGAATACCTTTAGCAAGGGTTTGTGATCGACTGCGATCGTGAGGTCCTTGCATCCGAGGACAAAGTGGCGAGCCTTGTCGAGGGCGTCAGCCACTGCCAGTGCTTCCCCCTCGATGGGGGCGTAGCGAGATTCTGCAGAGTGTGTAAATCGAGACCCCACGAGTGTGACCCTCCAGCCTGTTTTGCAACAGAAGATGTCCCTGGACGGGCAGCCGCAGTGTTTTTGAAACAGCCAGTAGCCCACACCGACCCTAGACCAATCCGTGGCGAGGCAGGTGGGCTTCGACTTGTCAAAGATCTCGACCCCGTGCTTGATCTCCTGGGCGATCCTCAGCCTGGACTCTTGGAATGCGGCGTCGTGGGACGCAGTCCACTCGAATTTCCGGGTTGGCTTCAGTAGCTCCCGGAATGGGGCCATGGCTTCAGTCATGCTGAAAGTGTAGGCGACCTGGTTGACCAGGCCGAACCAGGATCTGACGTCTGTCAAGTTCCTGGGGGTGGGGAAGTCAGAGATGGCCCTCACGTATTTCTCGCACAGTCTCACGGTGGTGGGGGTGATGACGAAACCCGCGAACTCCACCTCGTCTCTGGCAAATCTGAATTTGGTAGGATTGAGCGTGATGCCGTTGTTGCCACAGATGTCGAGCCACTCGACAGCCTGACTGTAGGCGTCCTCCACGGACTGCGACCACAGCAGGGTGTCGTCGATGCATTTCGTCTTGTGTTGTATATGAGCCACGATGTCATCGTATCGACTGGTGTACCCGTCTCCTGACGCGATGTATCCCTGGGGGGCGGAGCAGTATCGATATCTCCCCCATGGAGTGATGAATGTGGTGTAGTGGCGGTCAGCTGGGTCGAGAGCGACAGAGTGGTATCCATTCCACGCATCAAAGATCGTTTTCTTGGTGTGGTGCGGGACCGATCTCGCCTGGTGGAAGGGAGACTGCGTGTGATGAGTCTCCCTGGTGGCGTGCCAGTTGAGGGCCTGAAAATCGATGGTCCGTCGGAGTGAGCCGTTCTTCTTGGGGCACACTATCATGCGATGGCACCACGTGACTGCGGTTCCGACTGGCACCTGCTCCAGCACGCCAAGCCTGACATCTCTGTCCAGTCCCGCCTTGACCTCCTCTTGCCAGTGCAAGGGCACTGGGATGGGCTTGTGGTATACGGCAGGGATGGCGTCGGGGGCGATCATCAGCCGGAGAGGTTTTCCGGTCATGAGTGGGAGCGGCTGGTGCTCGCACGTGTTAAACGTGCTAGTGCCGTAGACGTGGAGGAGGTGCTCCTCCAGCTTTTCTCTGTTCTCCTCGGTGATGGGGAACGGTGGGGGTGTGGGCCTTGATGGCGGCTTCTCACGTTTCGGGCAGCTGCACTTCTTCGTGCGCGCGATGCCCTGGTCAGGGGTGGCCCTGGGTGTGCCTCCTGTGTTGCTGATGGCGGCTGCCGAGCCAGGGAAGGAGGGCTCGACGATCCCCAAGTCAGCACAAGCTTCTCGACAGATGTACAGCTTGTGGGCGTCGACGTTGGCGGTAACATAGACCATCTGCGTCGTGGTCCTTGTCGTCCGTGGCTTGGTGAGCCGCACGATGATGGCTCCCTGGACGTTGATCTGGCCCCCGTTGGCTGTCCGCATCTTCTGGTTGACCGGGATCAGGTCAGTAACGGGTAGGCGTAGCTCGGCCAGGATTGCGGTGCCCGCGAGGCAGCTTTGGCATCCTGTGTCGGCCAAGGCTTGGGTGGAGATCTGGCGAGGGCCCCCGTTCAGTTGATAACCCGCTGAGGCATAGTCGACTGGGTTGATCTCCGCCTGCAACCGTACGAACGGCTGAGGCTGTGACGGGCGACGAACCAGCGCTCTGGTGGACCGATCGTACACGTGGTGGCTCATGGTCGAGGTGTCGTGGTCGCCGAGTGCTGTGAGCGTGCAGGCCTCGTTGAACACCGCGTTCTCCTGCTGAGTGTCGTCCTGTATCGCCTCACTCCTGCACACCTTTGCCAGGTGGTTCTCTCTGCCACAGTGCTTGCATTCCTTTCCGAACGCGGGGCACCTGGTCCTCCGAATTCTGGCTGGGGCACTTCGGCCGTGCCCAGTGCCCCCACAATACGAGCATTTGTCGTCCTTGGAGGTGTGGTCTCTCTGTGCAGGCTCATTCCTGTATGAGTGATCTCGCTGCTGTGTGGGCTTCTTGAGTCTGCGATAACTGCTGTTAACTGCCTCGACTGCCTGGGTGGTAGATAGCTTTGGTGCTGACCTCCGCCCCTCTTCTCTGGCCTCCACGAACGTGAGGGTCTGTTCCACGTCCCTGTCCTGATTTTCGTCGCTCAGGAGCGCCTGCTTGATGGTCGGGTCCGCCAGTCCGATGCACAGGAGGTCGGATACGTTGTGTTCGGAGTAGTCTATGGTCACTTCGAGGCCACATACGCACGTCTGGCTCACATTGTATTTACATATGCTTGCCTGGCCTCTCAGTCTGGCTCCAAACGCCCGTACAGACTCCTCATGTTCCTGACACATGCCGTGAAGTGTCACCCTGGCGACTTTCACGTTCTCGCCTCTGACCGCTAGTTTCTTGATGGCGGCCAGCACAATCTCTACTGTCTCCTCAGAGAGGTCCACCCTCGCGTTGCGGGTGAGGTCGTGTCGGAGTCGTTCATCGCAACACTCCAGTAGCTGAAGCACTTGCTCCTCGGCTGCAATTTTGGTGGCCTTGATGTAGTGCCCCCATCTGGACAAGAAGTAGGTCCAGGCCTCTGTCGTGCCTTCTGACGAAATGGTGGGCCTTCTGACTTTCTCAGCCTTCTCTCCAGTCGCTCTCCTGCTATCGTGGGTCTTGGAGTGTGCCATGATGAGTGCTCCCGTTGTTGCATCACCGTAGCCCTCAGGCACCATATAGGTGCAGCCTTCGTGAGGACATTCGATCCCAGCCATGAGAAAGTGGGCTCTAAATGGAGCGTTGCTGTTTGCAGCTGCTTCGACTCTTGTTCGACCCTGTCAAGTCTTCCTGGTCTTCCTGAGTGACTGCCAGCCAGTCTGCGTGTGCATAAAGAATAAGGGGCTCTCCCTATTTGCACAAGATCAAACTCAACGTCGAATAGTATTCAAGTATAACAATGCACACGCAGACTGGCATTATTCAGTCTGCGCATGCGCATTCGTACAATACACTAATGACATGACATGATATAAATTGGCGTGTGCATGCATAGTCATTATCCTAATTGACTGTAATTAGGCATGAATAGAGTTCCTAAATGTCCAGTATTCTCTAGTAACCGCGTGACAAACCGGCTCTTTATTCAGTGAAGTATCAATTTCATAATAGATTTTCTGATAATGATCAGTGGGTAAGCTGGGAAACTTTGCTTGAGCAGTGTATACCAGATTCGGTGAAGAGGTAAGGAAGGTTCAGAAAAGTTAAAAGCTGTGCCTTTTCCCAAAATAACTCAAATTTGTCGTTGGCAAAAGAGACTGATAGCTCAGCAACTTCTTGCCCTTCAGCCACTGGAATATATATCTCTTTTTAGCTAAGGATCACTGTTGATTTCTCCAAGTGGCACACCATAAAAGTAGTCTAATTTCTCCCTTGAAGATAAAACTCTTGCATTCATTTTGGTGTCTTTCACTTCTGCTACACATTCATTCCATGTCGCCATAAGAGTTTAATAGTTACATACACGCTCTTTAAGGAAGGTGCCTGTATTGTCCACCTGGTCAGACAGAGCAATCGCATGCCAGATGAATCTGGTGCTCATCCACTCCACCGGACAGAATTCCCTTCTCAGTACGATGTTCAGCAAATCCACTAATACTTCTACCATCCTCCACCCTCCATACATCACCATCTCATTGAGTAATCCATCTGGTCCTGAAGCTTTTCCCCTCTTTAAACTCTTCAAGATATCCACCACTTCTTCCCATCTTACTTGTTCACGTATACCCATCTCATTGCCACCAAACCTCGTTCACTCGAACCATGTACTGTAGACACTCCCCTCTCTCTGGCATGCTCCTCCCAGTGTCTCACCATCTCCTCTAAAAGCACATCTTCTACCTCGATCACTCGACCAGCAGCATTTTGGTAACAAGGTTTAGTTATCTTAGCCAGGAATTCAAGGCACACTGGAAGTCATATTTGAAGCTAGTAGCAGTACGGACCAACATTCAGTGAGCTAAGAAAGATCTGATGCAAGCTTTAGCTGAGATATGAGCTTCATTGGAGCTGGGCTGGTTAACATTTTGAAATGGGTCAAACCAATATAGAGGACAAAGCATTCCCTTGTAACTGCAGTGGCTGAGACACACTCCTATTATATATATTTTTTAACTCCATTTTGATTTCATTTTGACATCACTCAAAAGGCAAATTGTGGCCAGTTTTTGGGAATACCTTGTGACCACATAATATGAATATCTATTGCTTACTAATGCTCAGCTATCATGTGTTATTTTTTCTTGAGAAAATACAAACGTGGCTATATATATATAGCTATATAGCTAAGTAGATCCTGCTCTTTTTATGGACAGGTGCATCACTTCCTGGAAATTAAGAGGGGATTTTGAAACAGTTCTCCCTTAGTTACTAGAAAGTGCCGCACTTGAAATTAGGTGCATATATAGAGCAGGAAATAAGCAATATTACGATATATAACTATTCTGTTTTTCCCCTTTGATCTATATATGAAACACAGAGCACCATGTGGCGTTGTTGATGGTGGGCAGGTTTAAGGGGGGACTATGCGTCAAAACCACAAAATGGTTGTACCTATTTCTAATTGTCATAACTTTTTTTCTCTTTTGTCTACACAAGTATTTATGATACCAAAGTCTTTATTATTCTGTGTTTGTTTTTATAAAGTGTTAATATCTCTATATACACAATTTTCTCAGAAGATACAGCAGAAACATCGAGGTGACTCCATGATATTTGTGGCAGACCTAGCTGGCTAACCATTTTAAGTCATTTACTCATAATTGGTGTGTGGCTTGCTAAGGAGTGTCTCAGTGATATCCATGGAGCAGAGTTACCATATGTTTAGACAATAACGACCTAGACTAGTCCTCCTATACGTGTATTAACATTGCTGTGTACGCACCTTACCCGATTGACGTCCCCTTACCTCACGCACATACGTTCACTTGATGTATTCATTCCATGCCTGCCCATACTGATATTCAATCCTCTCTGATCAGGTACTGGAACGGCGTACCGCGCTTGACTATGAATACATCAGGTGCTTTGATAGTCTCTATTTAGACATCTAGCCTTGCCTGCAACAGTGCTGGCGAAGTGAGCCTTCGTTTCGGTAGGAGTTCTAGTTAGCCTTCGTTAGCCTTCGTTTCGGTAGGAGTTCTATTTGGTGCCCACCATGGTGGTGAGCTGCCCATACCCTGGATGTGATTATGCCACGCCCATGGAGGTAGATCCAGTGGTGGTAGCAGCCATACTGAACGGGCATATGTTGATACACAGCCAGGCAACCCGAGCGAAGCCCACACCCGTCCGTCGGCCGGAAGTATCGGCCGGGGGGACCACCGAGGGATGGCAGTACTTCCTCACCAGGTGGAGGGCCTACTCGCAGGCTGTCCGCTTGGTGGGGCCCGACATCGGCATACAACTCCTCGAATGTCTAGACGCCAAACTCAGGAGAGACGTGACCCGGAATGTCATCGGACCCTTACCCATAGAGGAGTACACGGAGGCGGACCTCCTAGCAGCCATCAAGGCCCTGGCTGTGAGGGAGGAGAACCCCAAGGTAGCCAGGGTCGCCCTCTCCAGGATGGTCCAGGATCGGGGGGAGCCTATCCGGTCTTTCGCCGCGAGGCTCCGCGGCCAGGCAGAGGTCTGCCGGTTCACCATGAAGTGTGCAGCGTGTGACCAGGTGAACAACCGGGGGGAGCAGCGGGTCGCTGACCAGCTCTGCATCGGCCTGGCCGATGCAGACATCCAAGTCGACCTGCTGAAGGACCCCAATCAATCAATGACAGTGGAGGAGACGGTGCGCTTCGTGGAGGTGAGGGCCGCAGGCAAACGGTCCGCAGTAACCATTACCACACCCACCTCAACAGGCGCCCTAGGCGAGGGGACGGAGAATGAAGACGCTGCCGCACTCAGTAGATACCGCCACCAACAGCGCCAGCCCTCACCTTGCACCAAGGCCACCCCTCCCAGGACCAACCGTCCCCATGCCACACAACCTCACCAACCCCGGAGGAATATGCCCAACCCAAGCAGAGGGCAAACTAACACCACCTGGCACCCCACAAACCCCAAGGCCACCTGCTGCTTTTGTGGCCGACAGGGCCATGGCGAGAGAGAAAGAACCGCCATCCGCAGAACACACTGCCCAGCATTTGACTCCACCTGCCCATCATGTGGCAGGTCGAATCACTTTGCACCCATGTGTTGGCACAGGTCATCTGAACAAGAGAGCGCCGTGTCGGAGCAGGTCCACACCATGACCGAAGGCACGCTCCCCCATCAATCCTGGGACTCAGACACCCAACGATGGACCCAACGCCGCTCACCGCCACAGCCAATCATTGAAGTATCGGTGTCCACCCACAGAGAGGACTACCGGGCACATGGCCACACACTCAAGAAGGAAAGACACCACCTCGCCACCACAGCCATGGCTGACACAGGCTGCCAGAGTTGCCTGGCAGGCCCACTCCTCCTGAGAGACCTGAACCTGCTCGAAACCGACCTCATACCCGCCACACTCGTGATGAGCTCGGCCAGTGGGAACAACCTGCCCATCCTTGGAGCCGCACTCCTCCGGATCAAGCTCCACCACTCAAGACGCTAGACGAGGCAGATGGTATATTTCAGCCCATTAGCCACGAAGCTGTACCTGAGCATGTCCACGTGCACAGACCTTGGGCTGATCGATACGGGGTTCCCCCTCTGTACGCCGACGCCACCCATGCACGGGTACACGGGCGACCCCTGATCAGCCCTCGTCACATCTCAACGCGGTCCTGCAGACCAGACCACCGGGACCCCACACTCAACCAGTGGTGAGCCAAAATGCACACAATCCCCCCAGACCCTGCTCATGCCCAACCAGGGCACCCCCCCCCCAGACAGACCAACCTCCCTTCCCTTTCCTGGCACTGAGGAGAACCGCCACAGACTTGAGCGCCACTTGCTGGACCTATACTCAGCAAGTGCGTTCAACGTCTGTGAGCATCAACCCCTCCCCATGATGTCTGGGCCCCCACTCTCCCTGAGCATTGACCCAACAGCCATCCCCAAACACTGCCACAACCCCATAGACATTCCCATCCATTGGCAGGACGAGGTGAAGGCAGGTCTCGACCGGGACGTCCGCCTTGGCGTTCTGGAGAAGGTCCCCCTGGGTACGCCCGTCACTTGGCCACCATATGGTAATATGCACCAAGAAGGACGGGTCACTCAGGAGGACAATCAACTTCCAGCCCCTGAACCAGCACGCCACGCGCGAGACCCATCACAGCCCATCACCCTTCCACCAAGCCCGTGCCATTCCATGCCGAACCAAGAAGACCGTCTTCGACGCGTGGAATGGCTACCACTCTGTGGCCCTTGACAAAAGAGATCGCCACTATACAACTTTCATCACTCCATGGGGCAGGTACAGATACCGCCCCCCAAGGCTACATCGCCTCAGGGGATGCCTACACGGCCAGATACGATGCCCTCGTCGCCAACGTTACGTCTAAGACCAAGTGCATCGACGATGCACTACTCTGGTCGGATGACATCACAGGAGCATTCCACCAGGTGACTGAGTGGCTCCACATCTGCGCCGTGAACGGCATCACCTTAAACCCCCAAAAGTTCCACTTTGCGGAAGACACCGTGGAGTTTGCTGGATTCAACGTGACACCATCTGAGGTACGCCCAGCCAATAAGTTCATCGAATCGATCACGGATTTCCCAACCCCAACCAGCATTAATGACATACGTGCCTGGTTCGGCCTGGTGAATCAGGTATCCTACACATTCGCCATGACAGCCACCATGCTACCCTTCAGAGCCCTGCTCAAACCCTCCACCCCTTTCACCTGGACGGACGAGCTGGCTGAAGCCTTCACTGCATCCAAACTCCACATCTGCTAGCGCATCAGGGTCGGCGTCCAAATCTTCAACAAGGACCGTCCAAATCTTCGACAAGGACCGCCCAACCTGCCTGGCGACCGACTGGAGCAAGGACGGGATTGGGTTCTGGCTGTTCCAAAAACACTGCCAGTGCCCGCCCCGCGCCTTGTTCTGTTGCCAGGACGGTTGGCGCATCACCCTGGTGGGCTCGCGCTTCACCCACCCAGCTGAGTCCCGCTACGCCCCTGTTGAGGGAGAGGCTCTAGCTGTGGCTGATGCACTGGACAAGGCCCGACACTTCGTCCTCGGGTGCAGCGATCTCGTGGTAGCAGTGGACCACAAACCCCTGCTGAAGCTCTTCGGTGATCGCTGCCTCGAGGACATCCCCAACCCCCGCCTACGCAACATCAAGGAGAAGACCCTCCGATACCGGTTCCGGATGGTGTACATCCCTGGCGTGAGAAACCACACCAGCGATGCCCTCTCACGCCACCCATCCCCGCCTCCACCTCACAGACGACCTCGCTGACCCAAACGCGTCATGCCCAGGCAGCCCCACATCGGCAATCGCAATCATTCAGACGGACAGTGACGACAGTCGGGACGACAACGGCCTCTCAACTGCACTGTGCATGGCCATCTCAACCATACCAATCAACTGGGAACAAATACAGATCGCCACAGCAGCAGACCCATCCCTACAGGACCTCAGCCACTACATAGAGGAAGGGCCCCCGACTGACAGACACATGCTACCAGCCGCCATCCGGACCTACTTCCCCATATTCTACAGGCTGTCTGTCATCGATGGGGTTATCTGCCATGGAGACCGTGTCGTCATCCCTGCATCACTCAGACCAACCTGCCTTGCCGCCCTACATGCCGCCCATCAAGGCACCAGTGGGATGACGGCCCGAGCAACCTCCTCGTTATACTGGCCAGGCCTCACCGCCGACATAGCCGCTACCAGGAACAGCTGCACCATATGTAACGGCAATGCCCCCTCACAGCCAGCGATGCCCTCAGTCACACCAGAGGAGCCGGAGTACCCCTTCCAGCACATCTGCGCGGATTTCTTCCACCACGAGGGATCCGCATATGTCGTGCTGGTCGACAGGTACTCCGGCTGGCCGATCGTCGTACCCGCCCTCAACGGAGCCTCAGGCCTCGCCACCACCCTCAGGGACACCTTTGCCACCTTTGGCATCCCGGACTCCCTTACAACGGACAGCGGACCCGAGTTCGCAGCACAATCCATCAGAGAGCTCCTCAAGACATGGGGCGTCCACCACAGGATATAAGCGGCATACATCCCGCATGCAAACAACAGGGCGGAGACGGCAGTTAAGACAGTAAAGAGACTCATCGCTGGCAACACCGGTCCCGGTGGCTCTCTACAATCACCATTCTTCAAGGCCCTTCTCCTATACAGGAACTGCCCCAGCCCGGATACGAAGATGTCCCCAGCCATGGCCCTTTTCGGCCGCCCCATCAGGGACCTCCTCCCCTTCATACCAGCACGCCTCAAGCAGCCCCAGGACGAGACACAGCACCTCATCCACCGCGAACAGGCACTCTCCCGCCGGCAGTCACTGGGCCGAGCATGATGGGATGAGCACTCCCGCGGCCTCTCCCCCCTTCGTTATGGTGACAACGTCCTTATCCAGAACCAAACAGGACGCCACCCGACGAAGTGGGACAAAACAGGACTGGTCGTGGAGGTGCTCCAATATCATCAATATCAGGTCCGCATGGACGACTCGGGAAGACTCACCATGCGGAACAGGCGGTTCCTTCGCCGCCACACTATCCCCACCACAACCCCGGACCACCCACTCCAGCGACGCCTGCTGAACATCCAAACCCCTCTGCAGCCTTCAGAAAAACCCATCCACCCCAGAACCATCTCCCACACACCCCCAAATATCACTATCTTACCTCCTACCCCCCCACCTCTCATCCCACCTCAGATCCAACACCCGCCACCACTGGACGCACAGGCCCCAACGCTATCGCCTGCCGTGACTCGCAACCCTGGCCTAACACCGACTACCCCCAGGCCAGTCATCCTCACCACCCCGGCAAACCAGCGTACGTATGCCTCGGTCGCCGGCACACCAACGTCACCCCGTAGCCCCACCCGGACCGCCCAAAAAAGCTCGTCCATGATGCCTACCCTCGTCCTACCCCAGACCCCAAACCCTGCCCCCGGCCCCAGAAGGAGCAAAAGGGGCCCGAAACCTGTTCTACGATACGGACAGTCAACATAACTATTCAGCCCTCCCGAAGTCGGACTTGGGGGGAGATAGACAATAACGACCTAGACTAGTCCTCCTATACGTGTATTAACATTCCTGTGTACGCACCTTACCCGATTGACGTACCCTTACCTCACGCACATACGTTCACTTGATGTATTCATTCCATGCCTGCCATACTGATATTCAATCCTCTCTGATCAGGTACTGGAACGGCGTACCGCGCTTGACTAATGTTGTCATGTTGATTAGTTACACACTTACAGAGTCTGAAAAACTGATAAAAACTAGAGGCCACCTCTTCTAACTACCATCTCTTGGCAATCCTTGCAGTAAACAAAAATCTGATTCATGGATATCTCAGATTACTAAAATAGCTCTAAAATGACATACATAGCCAAAAAATTGAGCAAACGGTTTTAAAGTTATTCTCGCAACAAGAAATATTTCCATTAATTGTGGGAATAAGCATTCCAAGTTTGGAAAACGGAATGTTTGAGTTAGCACTGAAATAACTTGACAAAATATGTTCTTTTACAAGTTTTAGCAATTCCTTGATCTGTTTTTTTTTACTTCCGTGACTCTTGGGTTTTTCTGTGCCTATATCTACATGTAAGAAAGAAAAATATGATGAAAATTCCATGAATTTTCCTTTACAGCTGAATGTTTTTGCATGTCAAAGAAATGTATGATGAAGTAGATCCACCATAACTTTGAAAGAAGCATCCTATGTCTCCAAAACTTTGGAAATAGCAAGTAGATGGATGCAACAACAGTTTGAACTGATTTCATGTGTAGTCGCCAGGGGTGTGTGTGGGGGGAGGGGGGTGGGGGGAACGCATGTCATTTTATTCCCTATTTCCTTATGCTTTGTTCCTAATGATATGTTGAATGTCTCTGCACACATATTTTCTGGGAAGATACATCAAGATCCCTAAATAAGTTGATATCTTGCCTAATGATATGTTGAATGTCTCTGCAGACATATTTTCTCGGAAGATACATCAAGATCCCTAAATATGATCTATCTTGCAGTACAATTCATAACTGCCCTAATTAACAAGACCAAAGTCCCAGATTTTGTCAACTGATAGAGAAGGCCCTTATCTGCAACAGGTGAACAGATTATCAATAAATGTAGTGGTTTTTCACTGGCAGGCCACAGCTTTGGCAACTGGAAAACAACAGGAAAAATCCCAAACCTCACCTCTTCAAATCACCATAACTTGCTAATACTTAAGATAAATTTTGGCACGTACAAAAGACATAATTAGAAGGGCTATCCAGTGATATAGAAATTATCTTTTTGGGGTAAAGTGTAGAAAAGTTATGAGCTTTACGGCAAAAAAAAAAGATTTTTGGGGAAAAATGATAAACATATAGACCCAATTAGGGCAAATATCATGCAAGATGTGTCCTCTTTGTAGTTTCTTGATCTGTTACATGGGGGAAAAAATTGTTTGCCAGAAGAAGGGGGGGGGGGGGGGGGGAAAGGGGAAAAAAGAAATTTCGAATTTTGGAGGCATAGCCCCCCCTTAAGGGGCGTGTATACCATGTTATCTGTATAACCTTAAAACCACATTAACTTTTTTGTTTTTTACTCCCTGCAGGTATTTTTGTTGTCAACCTGTGGCTCATTCTATGTGCTTTCTAATAATCTGATCAGTTTTAGTATATCTACTTTCTAGGTCAAGTTGTGGCATCAGACAGTCAGCTGGGTTACCTCACAGAAAAATTTATAAGTCATGACATACAAGTGCTAACCACTTCCCTCTTAGACACCAATTACAGAACCCACAGATGTGTTGATAGAGTTGACAGATTAGGATAGTGGGTCTAGTTAGGTGTTTTTTTTCAACTTCAAGTTTGGCCCATAGGGGAAAAACTAAATGGTGGATATCTATACAATGGGGAGGCTTAGTGCTTATCTGTCAACTCAATAGATAGAGCAAGAAAAGATCTTCCAAATGATACCAAGAAAGTTAGGTGTACTAAAAAATTATGTCAGTTATGATTTTTTTTTTACATACAACTTCGAGAAAAGGTAAGTGTGGTAAAAGCGCTCCCAAAGTTTGGGCAATCATTTTTTGATTTCTTCTTGCTCTTTTGTATTATCCATCCATCTACTGTAGTGTAATGTGTGCATAAACAAAGTAAGGAAAGTGTAAATAGCGTTTGCAATACAAAACATGCCTGGTATTACTTGGGGCCAGATCTATTTGGGGGTTTCAAATAACGTTTTTGGTATAGCTGTTGACGTACTCAGTTGACTCTTCATTGCCCACTGGTCTGCTCTTGTAATGAATTCAGAATCCTCCTGCTGCATAGGTCACCCCCTCTGTCTCAATGTGTGCCTCTTCAATAGCCAACTCTGACCGTCGCGACTTCACCCACCTTTTCTTGGACACTTCTGCTTCCTTGTACCGTGACCTCTGGAGACGAATTTTGTCCTTAGACTCCAAGTAGGCAGTGAATAAAGGGCCAGGATGCACATTCAGAAGTTTCATGGTTTGAGCCACTGTGCACTGACCGCTGTTAAAGACGACTACAGCTTGTCCAACTGCAATCTTCATGGAATCCAAGGAGACAAATTCCGTCTTTGGTGACCGAGCCCATATGAGGTTATTGAAACTCTCGTTTCTGTTCTGAGTGGCCCCAAGCAAACATTTCTCCAGTAACTCACTCTTAGATAGAGCTGTGAATGTTGGTAGAAGATATGGAAGTAGATAAACTGGTAGAAGGGGGGTATGTGATGGCAGCTCATCGAACTGTAACAAGGATATGGCTCGTTGATATTTGCACCAGCTTGAAGGACCAGTAGGGCAGTACTCATGCTGAGGATCGCCATCAGTAGACACACAGTGGTGAGGCACTGCCATGACAGCATTTGTCATTGATTGCAGGTCGTTGGTGTTGCGTTTGATGGCAAGACCATAGTATTCCTGCAGCTTGTCAATCCGATCCTTGGTCAAACGTCCAATCCCACCAATCCTGACCCTATTGCCATCTGCATCAAAATGGGGGAGCTTCACCATAGCACGGAGACGAGTGCCACACCTCTTCTTGACATGCCCCACACATTCATGTTTCAAAATCTCCACACCTTCACCATAAGGTTTAGCTTTGTTCAAAGCCAACACTGTCTTTGAATCGCCATCTGATATTACTTCAGTGTACCTTAGGTGAAGTTTCTCCTGAGACCTGTCCCATATCCTCAGGGCTCCTTCTTGCTCCATTGCTGGGGAAGAACCTGCATGGTTTTTTTTCGCAATTCAACTTGTGAGTTTCCCACCATTCCATGAACTCATCTGAGTCAGCAGCCACTGTCTTGACTTTGTTTGCACAAACTGTGCATCGCTTGCTGAGGATCTCGAAGTCCAGGACTTGCCCAGTATCCCACGAGATTACCACTACCACTCCATATGTTGCCATGAATCCTCGCTTGGACCATGTCCCGTCACAGGTGACCACAACATCCTTTAGAGCAGAGGGCTGGATACCAAACTTGCGGTGAAGGTTTTGGGAGGCAGCTTGCATATTAGCTTCAGCAGCTTCCATACATGCCACAGCGATACGTTCGTTGTGGATCTTGTAGGAATTTGCCGTAACTGGAGGCAACATGTCCATATATCCACAGAAGGTCTCAAGGCCAGCTCTCCCTCGTCCAATTTCCCGCATCCCCATTATCGACCTGGTGTTCAGAAGCTTAGACTCCGGGGAATAGGGATCACATACCACAGCCTCCTTGTTACACATTGCATTGGTGCAACAGATCACAAGCTTGGATACTAGCCCTCTCCTACTAACTAAGCCTTCCTTGAGAATGAGGGTAGATCTGCATGCAGAGCACTTCCCAATCTCGCTCAGTGCTCGAGAAAGGCTCTTGCAGCTTACAATACGGTGGCCTTCCATCGTTCCCACATACTCAAGATTGTCAGGCTTACCAGGTTTAGTAAGTCTTTCCGTTCTTAGGACCATTGAGGTGTCACTGGAAGAACAAGCTGGAGAAATCGCCAACTTCTTGGAGCTAGCGGTCACCAGGGGGGTAGGCCTCACAAATGTTACTTCATTTTGCTCTTCGCTAGCAGCTGACTGAGGGGTAGGACTTTTATCCACGGCAGGAGAACCCTGACTTTGGGCACCAAAAAACCCTCTAGGGCGCTTCTTGAAGGCACGCTTCGGCATCAAACTCTCAAACTCGCTAGATAAACAAACACTTTCTCCTCGAACAAAATAACAATGTCAGTGAATGCGCAAAGTTCGAAATTACTTTTCGAGGGATGCGCAGTTGCAATAGCAATAGGCATCGTTTAATAAGCTTCAAAATGGTCCTACCCCCAGTCTTCTAGCATAAGCGGTTACCGATTAGCGGCTTACCTTAGGATTGAGATTCTTCTCCGGTTATCTTCTTCCACGGGGTAACGAATAGCAAGCAAATGGCTCCACTAAAACTGTCATAACTTTAGAATGCATCATTCAATTGCTCTCAAATTTGATATACAGATACTATATAGACAATAGTATAGAATGGATGACAATTTTTTAAAAAATTTTTTTTACAAAAATCATAAATAAAATGGTATATATACACCTCCCTTAACCCACTCACTGTCACAAGCGTATATATACGCAAAAAGTTGTTTATCAAATTGAATGCCTTTGCTTGAGGCCCAAAGGAGCCACACGTCTCTACCGCCAAAGGTACAAACTTGTATATATGCCGAGTCCAGGTGGGCGTACTTCTCACCCTTCAAAATCTCCGCCTGGGCTGCCACTGCACCAACCTCAGTGACTGCAGCCAAAAAGTTGGATGGGGCAAAGGTGTCACTGCAGGTTGCATCCCATACCAAGAGTCTACCACTTGACCATGGAATGATGGACATGCCATCAGGTCTCTTTCCATCAGACCGAAGCAGACCCCAGGGCTCCAGCCGGGAAGGGATATTTGCAGCCTCTCACTGGTAACTTTACAGAGGTTTTTTCTCTCAAAATGAATGATTTTCTTAATATATATTATATTTAAAGTTGCATGATGTAAAGTACCTAGCAACTATAATATATCTAATGAGTGGATGACAAAATTTGGTGGCCTAGCAATAAACCACAACATCGTGAATCTCATTATAAGAAACAGGAACTGTTTCTAGCTTTCATTATTATGTCCATTAAGAATGTTCAACAGTTTACTATTGCTCATTGAGTGACAGGTCAATAGAAGAATATATTTTTGGCAAACATATAATTATGAATATATCCATATATGAAGCTGGCAACAACTACATAACTGAACATGGAGCTGAATAGGAAGGGGTACTTGCATCACTGACTCATCAGAGTCAGGAGAGATGTTTGAAGGACCTAAATATATCAGAATAAATCTTATTATACCTTTACATCACTAAATTATGTTACGTGCATACCAGCAAGAGAGGTAGCAGCAGGTGGGCAAGGGCTGTAGGGCTACCAATGACAGATCTTGTCAGAGCTGCCACGTCAACCTCATGGCTTCCCAAGTAAGCAGGGGTATTTTCTTTTCTTCTCAAAGAGTCACCACTCTTGGAGAGGCCAAAATCATCATAAAAAGGACCGATAACTTCATCTCGATTATATCGAGCCGACATCTATATTCCAAAACCGGAAGTGAAGTTTGACGTCACGTTTTTCATGGTTACCTATGTTATATATATGTTATATTTTAAATAATCATAGAGCAAAGCTATGCGAAAATATGTTTATTTTATTTTGTTGTTGAATAGTTAATTTTTTATTATTATTTAGTAGCGGTAATACCATTTCGCGTCTACAGGCGCTTATGCCGGTGAGAGGGTTAATGACCGGTGGATGATGTCATTTAAAACACCATGGCGAGAAAGCCTTCCCTGGACTGTGCCTGCAGCTCAACCCATGCGTGCCAAACTGGTTGACATCCGATTCATAGTAGTAACTACAAGAGTGGGGGGTGCTCCAAGACGTAGCCCAACTGCTATTCGAACTACATCATCGCTCATTCGGAGACCCAGTGAGGAGATTGGCAGGACATTAAGCCAGGCACCTGACTCATATGCAGACACTGCGAAGAGACGAGCTCTGGTTTTGGGGTCACTAGCATTCCGCAAAAGTGACTCTAAATACGAGGGATGTCCCACGACTTCTGCTGATGGGAAGCAGGCGTGGCTGGAGGAGGCAAGACAAGGTCATCACCCCAGAGTGAAAGGGCAACCTCAATCTCAGGGTACTGGACAGCACTAAACCGAGGGGGGAGGATATGGTGAATGAGATTGGACGATCCATCAGCAGAAGCCAAAAAGGCAGAGTGAGCAAGATGAACCGCACTCCTAATTCCAATTCCCCCATGGTCTGTCTGGAAGGGTGTCATTGTTCTGAAAATCTATTTAGTGATATTGCCGAGGATCGACTTGAGAAGGTGGTCATAGGCTGGGAGATGACTGGAAGAGAAACAGGGAGCAGAGCGGAGGATGTGCATCAATTTAGGGATCGCAAATGAGTGACGCAACAATGTGATAGCATCATGTGATTGCAAATGACAAAGTCTATCACCCATCAACTGCAGCAGCTCTGTCTTCTCCCTTACACATGCATCCACTGATTGTAAACCTCCAATAGGAGAGCCCAAGAGATTGGCATTCTCTGAGTTAATGACGCCAACTCCTGGAAGAGCAACGAGGACGAGACGATCCCTCGAGAGGTTGGATCCTTGCAGATCAATTCCATCTTTCATCTGTTTAGCTCAAGGCCCAGAGCACCTGCTTCAACCTCAATGGTCTTGAGTTCACGAATTACATCTTCCCGGTTGCCTCCCAGAGTTCCATCATCCAGATAAAAAACACAGAACTCTGACCTCAGCTTTGCACACAGTTTCTGAATAGTCAGGCAAAAGAGGAGTCCCAACGGGTCGCCCTGCTGAACCCCTGAAGACATCGCCACTTCATCACCCCATGAGAGTAAAGATGGCGAGCAGTATACTGAGTGGACAAAAGGGAGAAGCTGGGGAATGTACTCCTCTACAGCACCCAACATCTTGTCCCGGCGAATACTGTGAAGGCATTTCTGAAGTCCACTTTCATGATCACTTGGTCTTCCTTGAGTTTCTGGAGGTAGATGCGAGCAGCATGCACTGCAGCTTCAACCCCCCGCGTCACTCCAAAACCTAACTGTCGAGGGGCCAGGAAATCAGGAACTTTATGCATGGCATGAATGCAAGCACACTTAGCAGCAAGTCTGCGCAGGGTACAGCCCACAGCGATAGGGCGAACCCCACCATCCTTTTTACGCAGAGCTACCAGTGAGGCACCAAAGAAATGAGGACGGATGGATACAGGTGTGTCTGTGTCACATCTTAGGATCAGAGATACCAAAGAAGTGAGCGCCCTCAGTAGTGAATGGCCACCATCACCAGCGGACAGACCCGTGAGGTCTTTGAGATGTTGTGGTCTGAGGCTATCCAGGCCACCTGCAGATCCATTTAGGAAGGAACGTATGGCTTGAGTGATGATGGCCTCGGTGACTGAGAAAGAGAATGAGGAAGGGTCCGGGGATATCATTATGGAAGAACCCGGGCGAGCCGCGTGCTTCTGCTTCAAGGCTTCCAGAGTGTCAGGTGAGTTGATCAGCTAAAACATCCTCAGCACATGTAAGCCTGACAGCGCCCTTGACGTCGCCCTCTTCCAGCTTGGATGTCACTTTTGAAGACGAGCTCTAGGGGATCACGAGACTTATTGAAAATCTGGCAACGGCTAGACTTTCCTGATGTAGATCAGCATCAGCTTCTTCCCTTAAAGGTTGTTTACGGCTGACGCTAAATTCCACCTCTTCCCTCCTCTCGGCGGCAGCCTAAAACAGCGAGACGCAAAATGGAGGCGACACCACGTGGAATGGTCATTCCTCGCCACCACTCAACATGATGGATGCTAGCTTCCTGGCTGCCAGCTCTCTCAAGGCTCTCTTCAGTACATTAGAACGTAGCTTTGAGAAAGGAGGAGCAACTACAGCATCTTCAACCGACTCATTCCCACGTGGTGTTGGACTGGAACCAGCTGGCAATGATACGGGGGTATCTCCCAGAGCTCTTGGCAGTTGACTGGAGCCAGAACAGCGGCAACTCAAAGGCCCATGTGCTCGAACTAAATCCGCAGATGTCACCGAAAAGCTCCTCAAGCAGATAGAGCAGACTACCATTCACACGCAAGTTCAATGGTAAAGGGTCTTGACTTGCATGGGCTCCCACTCAAGTTTGCTAGATTAGTTATATATCAGGAGAGCAATGAGCTCCTAGCATCTGCTGCCATCACTAACCTGCTATACCTTGGTTCCAGACCTCTGAGTCTTCCTCGTATCCATGGATCACATTTAATGATTGCCAATCGCATATATACATCTCGTTTCCTTCCACATTCCTTCTGCTAGGGTTCCTCATATATATGTTCCATCCAATCTATGAATCTGCCCAATCTATAGATTGTGCTGCACAATCTATGAATGCCAATTTATTGCCTGCCAGTCAATACACTTCAAAACATGGTAGCATATTAACATTCTTTGCAACAGAGAAAGTGATGATTGCAACTGAGAGTGTAATGATGTAGAAAAAAGTGATACATTTACTGAGAAAAAGTTCCACCATGGACTTGGCAGATAAAGAACTACGTGACATGGCAAGTGAGCTAGAGCAAAAAAAAGATATTTGAAGAATATTGCTCTGTCAAAAAAGATATAATGCACAGTTTGTAATACCCACGAACACTCGCACAACTGCTCTAGCCCCCAAATGTAGAGAAACTTGCCTCACAAACAGCTCTTCTCCCTTCTTCTCTTTTCGTGGGAGTAGCGCAGGCTTTGTAAATTCCAGTCGAATATCCCATATTGTGTGGGTGGGTTTGGATATTTGGCTTGCACACTCGCTCAGTATAACTAATAAGTACTGGTGGATATGTTCCATCCAATCTATGAATCTGTCGCAAAGGGTGTTAATATGCTACCATGTTTTGAAGTGTATTGATTGGCAGACAATAGATTGGCATTCATAGATTGGATGGAGCATAATAATATATAAGGGAAGAGGAAGGGAAGAGATAGGGGAAGGAAGATAAGGGAAGAAAATGGAGGACAATCTTTCAACCTATGGTCTCAAATATGGCTTCTGGCTGATTTGATGAAGAATGTAGGACCTCGGGCCAATGACACTCCGAATTTTCTCACTACTGTTCATGCAACCATGCGTCTCATTACTATATAGTCTCCTTTGTATATAGGAGAGCAGGAAGGCAACTGATAAGGTCAAAGATGACTTCATTGTTAGTGTAGGTCCAATTGTGACCGACCTCTACCACATCAATGAGAAGGCAAGTGGAGGGCTAGGAAAAGAAATTATGTTTCATTCAAGTGAGTATGAGGTCTTATCTATATCATATTTATAGACATAAATTTGCATAATTTGGTATGCTCATGTTGAAAACAATTCACGATAGAATACTAGAGAGCACATGTGATGAATAATAATGTGAGTAGCTAATAGTATCATCATGCCTATTAGTGCTAATCACAAACATATACCAATGTTTTACCTCAAATAAATGGTGTAAACCACACACACTACTACAGCCACACCAATGACTACAAGAGTGTTAGTAGATGGTAGAAAGCTCCCCGCATGAAGTCGAATTGTTCTACTCCAGTATGCAAAGAATCCAAATTCTCCCTCTTCTTCTCCGCAAGGAGTACCAACAGTTTCACTTTCACTAATGACATCAGTTACATCATTAAATTCTACTTCACTATTTTCCAGTTCACCAACTTTGTCAACTTCAGTGCATAACTCGTCGTCGTTGTCAACCTTTTCCATTCCACTTGCAAGGTCAACGTTTTCCTGTTCAATTTCTTCAGTCTCGTTAACATCCAATTTCCCATGCAGAATTGGTGAATCTCCTCCCATTGAACAAGTGCCAAGTGAAATTTCAGTTGAAGTTTTTATTTCAGTAATGGCATCAATTGAATTCTCAGTTTCAGCTAGGGTACCATTTGAAACTTCAAGTTCAGTAGCAGCATCAATTGTAATTTCATTTTCAGCATCAATGGAATTTTCAGTTTTACCAGTGCTATTGACAAAATTATCAGTTTCAGCAGCAGTGTCAATTGAGTTTGCAGTTTCAGAAGCCACGTCCATTGAATTTTCAGTTTCAGTAGTAATTGAGTTCTCAGTTTCAGCAGCAGCAGCATCAGTAGTCCCAGCCACAGCATTAACAGTTTCAGCAGCAGTGCCAATTGAAGACTCATTTTCTGCAATGAGAGACCTATCGATATCGAGCTCTTTGTCTTCTTTTGTGTCATCTATCAAAAAGTTTGAGAGAACTGGTAGTGACTGGGAAACATCAAGATCACTGACGTTTTTACAAGTCTCTTCTGGATCGAAACATACTTGCTGTCGAGTGAACTCCAGCAGGCGAGAAAAGCCCTCCATCCTACGGATCGAAGATAGCGATAATTCTCCTGTTCTATGAGGAGATGGCCGCTCAGTTGATGAGGGGCTAAGAAGAGAAGATGAAAAGGGAGCTTTCTTATGAGGGAGAGTGTAGTAAGTATCAGTGGGAGAATCCTTGCTTATGGAATGCTTGAATTCGAAGGTCGCGAGGGAGGACACTCTGTTCAATTGTGGATCTAGAAAGAAATTGTCATCATAAAGTCAGCAAGTTCCAGTTAAGCAAATTCCATGTCAAAATCTAGTACATACACTTTCTTCAACACGGACACATATATTCAAAACAAATTATTTACCTGAGGAAATGCTGTTTGAGTCTTGCATGTTGGAATTACCCTATTTTAAAAAGTAAGAATAATCATTAGTCAAAACCACCATGTGTTATAGTTGCATTATATATTCATATGCCACCACTCACAGTTCTAACTTGGTAAGCTATACTCTACTACTCTTGGTAAGCTATACTACTCTTGGTAAGCTATACTACTCTTGGTAAGCTATACTACTCTTGGTAAGCTATACTACTCTTGGTAAGCTATACTACTCTTGGTAAGCAATACTACTCTTGGTAAGCTATACTACTCTTGGTAATCTATACTACTCTAGGAGTCTAGGTAATCTATACTACTCTTGGTAGGCTATACTACTCTTGGTAAGCTATACTACTCTTGGTAAGCTATACAGTAGAACCTCAGTATAACGAACACTTCGGGACCAGAAGGTGTTCATTATAGTGAAATGTTCGTTATACTGAAAGTAATGATGACATAATTTCGTATTGTGTTGAATACACTGTTTTCCCGCCTATAGGCACCAGATGCTGTTCAGTGGCTTGATGGTTTCCTGTCAAGTATGGTATATATTACCCTTACAGACCATTTGGTCATTGCTATGTCCAATGTAAATAACAACTGCTACAATTTACACATGCAATCATTATTGAGAGTACATGTTTAATGGTGGGGGTTGAAATAATCGGTTATGCAAGTTTGCTTCTTGGCGTTTAAACATGCTAACACAGCAGAGGATCGTAGCTTGTTCAGTAACATTAACTGGACACTGCTAGTGTTTGGCTATTGCTCAAGGTAACGTATGCACACATAAAAGGCATCTGCGGCTTCTTTGTGACTGGGTCCTTGTTCTTCAGATTCATCATCGGAAGACTCATTCTGGTTGGATTCTGAAGCAAGATGAACAATTTCTTCATCTGTACGTTCTTCACCCAAATTCTTGTCACTATCTAGCCATTCTTGAACTTCACTAGATGACACTGATAATTCAGTGCCTATTTCAAAAATAGCACATGCATCGTCAGCGTCATCGGGAGCCCTTGAATTGTCAGTGCCTGCTGAAGCTCCAGGATTATCGGTGCCTGCTGAAGCCCCTGAATTGTCAGTGCCAGCTGGGTTGGTAGATGTACTGCAATTACTGCTGCTAGCACCAAGAAGCTTATTCCAAGCACGTGAAAGTGACTCAGCCCTAATGTCATCCCAAGCCTCTGCACACATGTAAATGCATTTCTTTATATTTAAATCTTTGACAAATTGCTGTGGTGTACCCTCTTCAAGAGATAGCAGCAACTTTTGTAGGAGAGCACGCTTGTATCGTCTCTTGAGGTTTTCTAACACACCTTGATCCATAGGCTGAATAAGGCTTGTAGTGTTGGGCGGAAGAAAAAAACATTTAATGGCACCATCAGGGGTCTGCAAAATGCTGGACTTAGGATGGCTAGAAGCGTTGTCTAAAACTAAAACTGCTTTTCTAGCCATGCCTTGATCCCTTAGATACCTAGAAACACTGGGAACAAAATGATCAAAAAACCAGGATTTAAAAATCATAGAATCCATCCATGCCTTCTTTTGGCTAGCATAGATAACAGGCAAAGCACTTTTATTTATATTCTTTAAAGCTCTTGGATTCTTTGCTGTACCAATTAAAAGAAGGGGTAGCCTAAAATTTCCTGATGCATTAGCTGTAGCTAAAACACTAACTCTATCTTTAGGTTTTTTAAAACTCTTAGCTGTTTTTTCATGGCTTCCGGCAAGAGTTTTCCGGGGCAAAAGACGCCAGTACAACCCTGTTTCATCACAGTTAAACACCTGATTTAGGGTTAGCTGCTGCTCTTCAATTAGCTCAAGCAATTTCTCTCTACAGGGGCCAACAGCAATGCTATCAGCTGACAAAGACTCGCCTTGAAGTCGTAACTCCCTTATGCCATGCCTTTGCTTGAATCTGTGGAGCCAGCCATGGCTTGCCTTAAAAGACTCTTCACTATCATCAGGGTGGATTACTGAATGCAGCATCCTTGCCTTCTCCATTATAAGAGGTCCACTTATTGGAGAGCCTTTAGCTCTTTCTTGTGTGAACCATAGATACACAGATCTATCTAGATGGTCGTCATCAGCTACTCTCATCTTCTTCCTTGCAGAACCATCGTCAGTCTCTCGCTCCGCGATGTAAGTTTGAAGCTTGTCCTTCTGCTTCACTATATCAAAAACTGTAGACTTACCAATACCAAATTCGGTAGCTACTCTAGCAAAAGAATATCCCTTTCCACGCATTTCCACCACCTTTTCCTTCTGCTTCAACGTCAAGTTTTTCCGCTTGGCAGACATCTCAAAGAAGTTAGCTGCTACAATCCTAGGCTACGGGACAAATGGAGTCAAGTGTATGCGAGCGATTACTGCACGCGCGTGACTCGTGCGAGTAATTACCGGTCCGCGGTTGCGTTCGCTATACCGAGACATCCGGATAAGTGAGTTCCGTTATACTGAGGTTCTACTGTACTACTCTTGGTAAGCTATACTACTCTTGTAAGCTCTTGGTAAGCTATACTACTCTTGGTGAGCTATACTACGCAATACAACTCTTGGTAAGCTATACTACTCTTGGTAAGCTATACTACTCTTGGTAAGCTATATTACTCTTGGTAAGCTCTACTACTCTTGGTAAGCTATACTACTACACTCTTGACTTAGTTGTGTACCGAAACTTTACATTTAGAGTATCCTGTCGGGGGACAACTTGATCATGTGGTAGACTCTGTTGTGAGGGGGAACCTGGTGTTTCCTTTTCCTGCTGCAACATTGCCTCTTCTATTTCAACTGCTTCCAATAGAGAAGATTCCAATTCATTTGCTGTTTTCTCCAAGTCCTACAAAACAATAACACAGAGCAAAGTATCTCAATACCACATTAAAAATACAACATGAAAATAATGTGAAGGGTGAACATAGTTCTCTCTTTCTCTTTTCCTCTGTTCTTACACTTCCTGTCTCCAGCAGAAAAGTCCCAATTATCAGCAGGAAACTTTCTAAGAGAGCAGTTGCGACTGGTGGCTTTATTTTTTGCTTCACATATACACCCGCTTACCAGAATTTCTATATCCTTCCAATAGTTTTTTCATGTAGATAGAGACAAAATTCAAAGAGAGTGGTTGTGACTGGTGGCTTTATTTTTTGTTTCGCATATACACCCTCTTACCAGAATTTCTAAATATCAATAGCGTTTCATGTAGATGACTAAAATGACAAGCAATCATGGTTCCTATTATATATAATTGGTATATCAACCTCTTTCTACTACCACCAGGTCGATATTTTATTAAGGTAAGCAAACAAACGCTAGGCAGCATTAATATTTCTACAACGAAACTAAAGCGCAAGGAAATCCAAGGACTTAGAGAGCTTCCTAGTGGGCATACATGCCTGTGCAACCTTCTCAGCAGAAGAGATTCAAGAAACAACAGTCAAGGCCTGGAAGAACAGTGGCTCCAATTATCAACCATTTCCATTTTTGTACTATTTTTTTTTCCACATACGGCACATACGGCAACAAAGTTTTATGGAACCGATTCTTACACCAAACTGTGCAATTTCATTTAATAACAGCAATTGACTACTGCAGGCAATTGACTACTGCAGGGGAAAAAGCGGTAATATCTCTAAAAACAAAACAAAATCAATGGGTATTTATCTTATTTCTCATCACAACTTCTGCAATTACTTTGAAACTAACCTCCTCTTCATCTTCTTCACTGTCACTGGAGTCCTCGTATATCATAAAGTCTTCTTCGCCCTCCGTAACTTCAGATGCATCTGGCTCATCTAATATCACAGCACACAGAATCTTGGAATAAAAATCTCCCTACTTCTTTTTTCCCCCATAAGATGTGCACTATATATGTCAAAAGGCACAAAATAGTTGACCAGCTGTACAATCTAACTGTGGTCTCGACAGCCAAGCAACAGAGAAGACATGCTCCTCACGCAATGCGAGTACTTGCAGCTAATCTTCAAGGTTGAACATAGTGTACCCCCTAAAAAAAAAAACACAAATTTTACGCTGATCATTGAGAACAGTTACTAAGTCAATAAAAGAAGGGGGGGAAAGTGTAAACTTCTACACCCTTTTAAATTGAATTGGTGTTAATTATTTGTGAGGGTGCTGATGAAAGTTGGAGCATCTAGCCAGCAAACAAATGATCATTGAGCAAATCATTTGGGTTGGTATTTGCTATTATTTATTTAATTAATTATTTAATTTCTGCGGTATTGATTTAGTTACTATGGTGTTGATTTAGTTATTATTATTATGCAGTTATTATTATCTTTGTTGTATTTTTGCTACATCCGGTTCAAGTGCTGGGCGTGCGTGGCAGATGGTTTGATTCACGTGGTGGATAGGTATATAACAAGCTCATGCTTGGGATATTATGCATATAGCTAGTGTTATTTCTTCTATGGAGTGTTTGAGTGCCAAGAGAAAGCTATTGCTACACTACACAATTAGCCACTAATATAAAAGGGCCACTCTGAGCCTGTGGCGGTCCAGGGTCCGTGGCGATAATTATTCACGTGCAAACCGTCTAAGTTTTTAAAGAGCTAAAGAAATTTCTGTGTCGCAGAAAAGCTGCTGCAATGCATAAACTTAAAGCATACTTTTGCTGCAAATTTCGGGTGCAGGTTTTGAAGTAAACCCACTTCAGGTGCAGATAACTTTGGCATGGTTGTATGGTTATAACTAAGCAACATTATTAGTATCAAAAGAGAGCACAGAGTGACTTTGAGCTATATATGAAGCTCTTGCAGCGGTGTGCGCAGAATCTATGGAGCTCCAAAGTCGTAATCACAAGATTTTGTTAGCATTTATATTTTATGGTTTAGCCCCCCGGCTCTTCGCTTCCCCCTGTGTTTCGTGGAGGGAAGTTTGACTTAGATTAGTACCCAGCGTTGCAAGCATCATCCCTCCCCATCCTAGCTATATTCCGACAAAAATAAACAACATGATTCCTTCTGGTTCACTTCAACCCCCCCCCCCCCCCCCCCCCCCCCCCCAAGAACGTTTTTTCATCAACCTAAAAAAAGTTGTATCAACATTATGTCAATGAGGAATTCAATCAGTAAACCTACTCCTGTTCGCTCTTCAAATAAAAAATGCGATATATATATAATATACACAATGTTGGAAATAATTATTATAATAATAAATAACAATTTAAAGAAGGAAAACAGCACATATCATACTAGTAGATGAAATTACTTATCTGTGCCAAGCATTGGCTGCAAAATGAAAGTTTGAAGCACTCCAAGTAGCATAGCTTTCCTAATGGCATGCAAGCTACCCTCTCCAAAGCCTTTGGAGAAATTCAGATGAGCATGTAACAAACTAGTGGACCATTCCATTTGATATGTCTATCCAAGGCAAATTTATTATGGCGCTACTTTTAAATAAATATATGTTAGCATGTAGAAATTATGGGGCTCTAAAATAGGGAGTGGTCCTCTTTTCATTAAGTAAATTCTCATTAAAGGAGAAGTGAAGCATTTACGTGTTTCACCAGCTGACAGTCGTACTTATTTTTTTTTAACATACTTTAAATTTTGATATCATCACCTGCACAACCCCTCACCCCACACCCTCCACCTCCAGAAACCATGTTGCTTACCGTCTAAACACAATTACCAATTATGGGTGCAATCAGCCCTGGCAAAGTGCTTCTTCTCGACACATCTGGCCTACATATCTAGATATCCTGCCTTTTATTCAGACCTATACAAGTAGAGTTACCCCATTCCTATTCAGAAGTGTCTGGACGGCTTTCACTACCTGTAAAATTGTAAATACAACAACCAAGTAGGTTCTGCCCAAGCACTCTCAGTCTCCTCTCCATTAATTCCTCTTCATTAATAAAAGGTTCTTCTTGATTTAACTACTTACAACAACAAAGACTATAACAACAACGATCTCACTTTACCTGTTCCAGACAAATCCATCAGTCCTGCACCTCCACCAACCCCACCAGCCTGATCCACCCAATCCTCCGAATTTCCCTCGTCCTTCGGCATTTCCTCCCGACTTCCTAACGTGGACTTCTCACAAGAATCCCCAAACTCAAGACTATCATCGCCCACCACGATCTCGACACAGAGATCACCCTCACCATGGCTTATGTCATGGGAGATGCATTTGGGACGTTTGCCAGACAAGGATCTGGTTGGAAGACAGTCTGCTTGTCTGTCTGTTTCTAGTTCACCTGCAGAAATACATCGAGTACATAAATGTGCATGTACAGTCAAAACAAGACATTTCCATTTCATCGCCATTCCACTGCAGTTGTCTGAACTTGAATCAGAGCCGATTCCACGTGGGAATATTGACTCCCTCCATGAACTCCTCCTACACATCTACAGTCGATACTTCTCATGGTGTATTCATAACTAAGTCAACCACCCAAAATGTAGCTCGACTTTTGTGTGTCAAACTTCTTTCAACTTGCATTTCGGCAATATGGAACTGTCAGATTTCAGACATGTCAACCCTCACAGGTTCTCCATGAGTCTCGTTAAATTGACGTCCACCTCACTGTCTCACGGGTATGTGCATGCGATCAAGATTACCAAACATGGCGTAACATTGTGACACTCAGTCTGAGACTGAACTGTCCGAGTCAGACAGATACAACTTGTTCTGCAAAATAACAGAATATCAGTGATGGGAAGACAAACTACTCCAGTGCTTTCAAATACAAGGCTACATTCAACAAAAACTGGACCAAGACATTGTTGCTACACCACCAGCTCAGCTAGAGACCCACATCGTGCAAGGTGCAATGGGTGTGGCAAGACTGCGAGCATAGGCCACCAAGGAGACGCGGACGTATGCAGCCATATTCTATCGCTATCACATTCCAAATTCGCAACAATTACCAAGACAACAACCAAAGCTTGCACTTCCTTCAGTGACCTGCATTAAATTTGCGGGAACCGTTCAATCAAGTTAGATAACCACGCCCACTACTTTACAGTGTGAAATACGAGTTACATATTTTAGCTCCCAGTCCCTTAGACCCGACTGTACCCCTTAGACCCGACTGTGCCAGAGGCTCTGCACTCCACACTGTAAAAACTGGAGTGTGTACATTGTGAGTAATACCTATGTAATTAGTGTGCTATAATCACCAATGATATAAAGTAAGATGAAATCCAGTTATAAAGTCAGATGATGATACCATTCCACTACCAGATCCCTTGCCTCTGCCAAAGCATTATCCACATCAACTAGAAGGTGACCTTGCCACTGTGAAGTTGTCGCCAAGCAAAAAATGTATGTCTGAGGTGGCTTCATGTATGCTGCGATTCAAGCATTACCCAGAGCATTACCCAGATAGAGATGACTTCATATGTGTGGCATGTGCCCATTCAGTTATAGAAAAGTACCCTTTCTTCAAGCCAAAAAAAATGGAAATCCTTTTAAGTAAGTTATTACATTTTATGAGTCTCACCTTGTGTATATGCATGCAGTGTTTTACAGGATGTTAAGGGGTACCTAAAGGTCAAAATACTATAAATATATGTTGTTGTTTTTTTTGGCTCATATTATAGCTACACACATAAACTTTGACTTTGTAAAGTTTGAGAGCACTTGGATGTTTCATTGAAAAGTTATGCTTATTTTTATACACACGGATTTCATTGCTCCAAGAAGACAGGGAAGATAAGCCAAAAAGTCGAAGGTCGAATTCCAGCCGCCATAGGATCGCATCCATAACTCGCCTGAACTTCAAACTACCTCCAAAATGAAGCACACTCTTCTGGCTATATTGGCATAGTAACTGCGCAGACCCAGGTGCAATATATGTGCAGTAAGCACAATAAAACCGCGGGCCACGCGGGCGCTTCGTTCCAGCTGTTCGAGCAAAATCAAAATGTCTATCCCTTGCTCTGTTGCTGGACAGCCAAAGTTCGTTAGCATTCGTAGGAAGAAGCGCAAGTACTGTGGACATGGCTTGGCGCGAGGAGAAGGAGAGGCACCAGCAACTGTGAGTGAACTGTCTGCTCGGGAGTTGCCCTTGACAGCTAGCTGTAAAAAGCTAGCGCTTTCAAATCCCTCAACTTCTGGAGCGTCCTCATCAAGCAGAGAACATGCTGATCATCCTACTGAGCCTTGTTGCGAGAATGCTGAAGACTTCCAGTCGAAGTACAGCATAATCAACAACAAGAAGCTCAGAGAGGTTGTGAGGGAATTTGCTCGCTGTGCTAGTTGTGGGGGCTCCTTGGATTTTGTTTCTGATCTGGCATTCACTAAAGGTGTGTGTTTGAAGCTAGCTCTGTGTTGCACTGTGTGTGGCGATGCACGGACTGTTTCAGACCCCCATGTAGACTCAAAGTCTTTGAATGCTGGGACAGTGATAGCATCCAAGTTTTGTGGCTTTGGAAGTGATTACCTACGGATGTTTACATCGCTGGTGGGTTTGCCTACTTCTCTCTCTGCGCCAGCCTACGGAGACCATAATAAGCGGCTGGCAGGGCTTTCTTCCGAGGAGGCTTCTGCCAGCTACTTGAGTGCTGCCCTTCACCTGCACAGTTTGCATGGCGTCGACCCAGACGAAGTTATTGATGTTTTTGTTACTCTTGATGGTACTTGGTCGAGGAGAGGTCATGTTGCGCACTACGGAGTGGTGGTGGTGATATCCTGGGAAACTGGACAAGTGATTGACACCGAGATCCTCAATAACTGCTGTCGCGAATGTGTCGCCCATAGTCAATGGGACCAGAGCTCTGAGGAATATCTTCTGTGGCACGACAACCACAATGAGGCCTGCAACCAGAACTTTCATGGTACTTCAACATCCATGGAGAAGGAGGGAGCTCTCAATCTCTTCGCAAGATCAGTTGAAAAATACAAGCTTCGCTACACAACGGTTAGGACAATATTATGTGTATATGACAGATTTTATGCCTTTTTGTGTGTATTTGTGTGTATTTCAGGTGATAAGTGATGGTGATGCCAAAACCGTCACTGCCCTCAACGAATTGAATGAAAAGACTGGACCATATGGAGCCGACCATTTGATAAAAAAGCATGAGTGTGTTGGACACGTCCAGAAACGTCTCGGAAAACTGCTACGTGATCTGAGAAAGAACACCCCTCCTATCTATGGGTTACGAGATGATGTCAAGGCTACAAAAGCAGCACAAGTAGCTGCTAACAAAGCTGCTCGAATTGCTACTAAGGCACTAGTAGATGCAGCCAAAGAAGCAGCAGCTGAGGCCAACAAGAAGGCTAAAGCTGAACAAGCAGCTGAGAGAGCAATGGGGAGAGCCAGAGGACGTGGCAAGCGAACAACAAAGACTCGACTCACTCTGGTAAAACCAGCTCCTGTCACACGCATTGTGCCAGAGAAGGTTGCTCCAGTGATGAGGACGGCACTGCTGCCAATGTCTGGCAAGGGTGGGCTTATGGATGATCACATCCTCCATATGCAGCAGTATTATGGACAGGCCATCCGTGGAAACAAAGGAGACGTCGAAGCAATGAAAGTAGCTTGCTGGGCCGTTTTCTACCACTCTGCGTCCACTGATGCTAGTCCAGATCACCATTGTTGTCCTACAGGCGAAGATTCTTGGTGCAAATTCAACCGTGCACTTTCTTTAGGTGAGCCACCACCACCACACCGTCCACGCATCCCTGCTCATATGCAAGACATTGTGAAGCTGGTATTTACCAATCATCTCTGCAAGGAAACATTGCTCGAGCGCTGTGAGTTAGGGGCCACCCAAAACCAGAACGAGAGTTTCAATAGCCTCGTTTGGGAGAGATGCCACAAGATTCGCTTCTGTTCCTTGGATAGCGTTGTAGTAGCAGTCAATCTGGCTGTTCTCACCTTCAACGGGGGGGGGCTTGAAGGCCACAGCGCACCTGTGCAAGTTATTCGTGGGTTCTCCACTGGGAAACTCGGCTGCCAGTCTGTTTGCATCGAAAGATGCAATCAGGTTGACAAAGGCAGTAAGGAAAGCAGAGGCCTCTACCAAGGAGCATAGGCAGGCTCTGAGATCTGCAGCTGTGATATTGGAGTGCTCCCTAGCTGAAGATGAGGGCACAACATATGTTTCAGGTGGTGGATTTGATTGAGTTGAACTGATCCCATACCCTGAATAGTCTCTATATACAAGAACCTGCAGAAAACAAAACAAAGACAGTCAAGGACACTTATAAAAAAACATTGTAAACATACCACAACTTTGACTGCATGTATCTTTTTTTGGTATTTTGTCTTTTTGCTGCGCTTGTAACTCTGTCAATTTTTTTTTTTGTCCTAAACTTTTGGTATCATGTGAAAGCCCTTTCTTTTCTGTCTACAACCATCTTTGAATAAAAAGCAACAACCAACAATGGTGAAGTTATAACACTATGAAGATGTGTGATCATGGGAAAAGTGTGACTACTTTTTGAAATTTGGGTCACTCATCAACCATGCTAGTTATCAAAATTCTGTTGGTTGATTGTACAAACAAATGTCTAGAGAACACCCACAAGAATTTTGAAGTCTATTGAAGTCTTTGTAGTTTAGTTATGAGCGTTTCGAAGTGGTAACCTTCTATCTCAACACTTCGCTTGCCACTGACTCTATACCTAACTAACCCCCAATATTTTTATGTCAGTTTGTAGCACAATGCAAGATCTATCTTTTGAGCACAAAATCGCTTGCATGGGGGATATGGTTCAAAAGTTATGAGCACTTAAAGACGACACCCTGTTTGACCTTTAGGTACCCCTTATGGTATGGTACACAGCGTAATGAACAGGTTCAACGAGTTCTGTCGTGATAAGAAACATAGATTGACACCATCTAAACCAAAGGGTAAAGTTGTGTGTAACCTCTTGATTGCATTCTTGTGGTAATGTGTGTTGTATACAGTAGCGGCCAAAAAAATGCCGGTTGTATTGCGTTCAACAACACATGCCGTAAATGCTAAAAAATGCAAACCGTGAACGGTTATAATTAGAACGTAAACCAACGTTGGCAAACGGTAAACGGAAACAAACGGTAGGAAACATAAAAACATAATATCCGCAAAGCGGCTTCAGCGCATGCGCTTTGAAGCGGGGCGCTTAGCTTCGAGGCAATCAAGCGTGTTCGAGTTTTCAAAGCAATTTAACTTCTATTTTCTTGTAGTATGCAGTTGAGCGTCAGTCTCCAATTGTTTACTCCAGTCCAGTGATAGAGCCGAGCAAGCAGCAGTCTTCCATCTTGAAGTCATTTCATTTTACAGCCTAAGTCCTTCCCTCTTTCTAGTATTTCTCTTATTTATCTTTTTCTTGCTCTTGTTTTAGTATCCCTTAGCAGTGTTCTTAATTAAGCATTATGGTTTACTCGGTGTACAAAAAACAAAGGATGCTCTGTTTGTTAAGAGAGGGCTACAAGTCAACCACAATAGCTAAAATGCTGGCCGATGAAGGCTTACTTGCGAGTAGTCGGGGCATAAGAAATTATATGTTCTGGTACCGCAAAACGGGAACCATTGCCAGGCGGGAAGGCAGTAAGGCCTTCGATTGTGTCGGCAGACATTAAAAAAGTTTGTGGAGGAACAGATGAGGCATGATGATGAGACCACTGCCTACCAGCTTCACCATATGCTGCAGTCCCGAGGCTATGCTATCTCTCTCCACAAAGTCCTCCGCTGTCGGACTGCTCTCGGGTGGACCTTTCGTGGCAGCTCTTACTGCCAACTTATCCGACAGGCCAATAAGGTTTGTATATAACTAGTTTTAACTGGAATGTAGGGTTAACTTGAATATCCTCAACTCGTCTCTAACAGGTGAAGAGATTGGAATGGGCACAGCAATATCTTGCAGAAGCATCTGGCGGGTTTGAAGATGTAGTGTGGACTGATGAGGGCACACTAAAACTGGAAACTCGCAGGCGCTTCTGTTGCCGTAAAAGAGGTGAACCCCCCAAGAACAAACCAAGGTATATCAATTAAGATGCCACGATTATTTTACACTTGCACTGCTGATTCGTATTGATATATGCATATAATTACAGGCCCAAACATCCAGGTCCATGTCTGGGCTGGGATAAGCCTGCGAGGTGCAAGTGAAATTTGTATCTTCGAAGGCATCATGCGGGCCCCCTTGTATTGCGAAATTTTAGATAAGATTCTACTTCCATTTCTACAGGACATTTTTCCTGACCATTGTAGGTTCATGCAAGATAATGACCCCAAGCACACATCCAATTTGGCCAAGACATATATGGACCAGAACTGTGTGAACTGGTGGAGGACTCTACCTGAGTCACCCGATGCCAGCCCCGTCAAAAATTTATGGCATGAATTTTTTTATATATACGGAGCGAGGTCAAGCCGAGGACGAAGTAAGTTATTACATTTATGAGTCCCACCTCGTGTATATGCATGCAGTGTTTTACAGGATGTTATGGTACACAGCCTAATGAACGGGTTCAACGAGTTCTGTCCTGATAAGAAACCTAAACCAAAGGGTAAACTTGTGTGTAATCTCTTGATTGCATTCTTGTGGTAATGTGTGTTGTATATGTCACTATGACTTGTGCTGTCTATACAATACTGGGCTGGTGTGGTGCACCTGTCAGTACAACACCATGGGTTTGTGGTCTTCTGTCACACATGCATTTATTTATTTATTTATTTATAAGGTGCTGTCCACAAGATGACAAAGATCAGGAAATCGCCTGGAATAATAAAGTCTGGCAGTCACCCAGTTCCATTTCCTGGGGAAGAGAGTGTGAGCTATGAGCGGCACACAAAAACTCTACAGATAGATTGGGGGAAAATTCCCCAAGAACATAATAAATGGCATCATTATGCAGGTGCAATTCAAGAAAATAAAACAGGTTATTGAAGAACCTATTAAACGTTCCTTTGCAATGAGGTGTACAGAAATGACTGGTCCTTGACTGTATATTTTCTAGATTTCCATTCCTGCAAGAAGCTGAGACAGAAGTCACTTATCAGGTCACAACACCAGAATGCTAATTAATTTTGGTGAATGTCTGCGTGTACTTCGTTACTATGAAATTTCTTGCTAGTGCTCGTCCTTCTGCTGGCTCATGCTAGCACTGTACTTTTTGTAGCTGATGGTGGAAATGTAGCTAATTATAGGTGGCAGGAAATTGAGAGTTCTTGCAAAGGAGCATCGGAGATACCAAATTCCTGCTATCATAGAGCAAGCGAAGATCGAGGCACAACCACAAGACACGACTTTCTGATGTGTACGTGATCTGCAGTGTGATGAAGGTAATAAAAATCAGGAGAAGGGGTGAAATGCATATATGGATTATGTGTGTCCACTAATGTGTTGCTCTGACAGTCCTCTGCTGCTACCAGGTGCCCGAAGCAGATCAGATCCCAACCAAGTGATATTCTTTACCGAGGCGAAGTATTATAGACTAGGATCCCCGTGATTGTTACGATGATATAGTATTTGTATAGCAACTGATCATTTGTGCTGTGAGGACTTGTTATTTAAACCTGTGCATAACACAGTGTTACAGCATGGCAGTTTTCATTACTGATGAAATAGCTTGACCATGACCTTTTCTCTACTCGGGATTGTACAGATGTTAACTCGGTTGTCATGGAAGTCCGTAACCTTGCTCCTTAAGTACTGGTAGTGGGAAGCATGGAGAGTGCTACGTAAGCCTTCATCGTTGAAGACAAAAAAATAGTTTCAGAAGTTTAATGTTTTGAGGATATTCTGTTTTGTTTCATTTCTGCTTCTTTTTTTAATTTTTATATTCAATATTCTGCAGGTGCATGCTTTTTCTGACCCCTACTCAGCAGAGTCCAAAAGTTTGAATATCCGGTCCATTTTGGCGATGCGGGAAATTGGACGAGGGAAATCTAGCCTGGAGTACTTCTGTGGCTTGATGGACATGCTGCCTCCTGTGAAGTCACCTTCCTACAGGCTTCATATAGCAGAGGAGTCTATGGAAGTTGCTTTGCAGAACATGAGTGCTGCCGCTGCTCATCTCCACAATCTGCATGGTGTCGAGCTCACTGAAACCATCGACATTGTTGTCACTTGTGACGGGATGTGGTGTAAGCGTGGCTTCACAGCAACACATGGGGTTGTTGTGGTCATCGCAGGTCAAGTCCTTGACTTCCAGATCATGACTAAGCGTTGCTCCATCTGTGCCCGCAAGAAGACTGTGCTTGCAGGAATATACTGACTGGTGGGAGGGACACAAGGACTCCTGTGAGATCAACCATCATGGCTCTTCTCCAGCAATGGAGTGTGCGGGTGCTCTAGAGATCTGGAAGCGATCAGAGAAGCTTCATCACCTAAGATACGTGGAAGTGATATGTGATGGTGATGCAAAGACCATTGCCACATTGAATGAGAAAAAGCCTTATGGTGATCTGGTGACGATCATCAAGGACGAATGTGTAGGACATATTCAGAAAAGGATGGGAAATAGGCTGGAGAAGGTGATGGTCGACTTTAGGAGGGACAAGAGGGTGGCCAGGGCAAAGGTGAAAGTCCTGAAGGACCAGCTGAAGGAGTTAAAAGTGGTGGAGAAAGAGAAGTTGAAGGCTCAGATTGAGAGGGAGAAGTCAGCGGGGTTGAGGAGGGGAAGAAAGGGGAAAGGGATCATGCAGCTGATGAAGGAGAATACAGTGGTGAAGGCTCTAGAAGAAGAGATCTCCAACATCCATGTCCCTGATGGCGAGCTGGACATACTTATCCTGAAGAGGTACTATGGCAACCACATCCGTGCCCATCCCAACAACCTCAAGGCCATGCAAGATGCGTGCTGGTCCGAGTTCTATCACTCCATCTCCACGGATGACGATCCTCAGCATCAATATTGCCCAGAAGGTGCTGAGAGCTGGTGTAAATACAATAAAGCACTGGCACTTCTTCAGGATGTACCACCACATAGCCCCACCATTCCAGCAGATCTACAGCAATATGTCAAGCCTGTGTTTGAGGAACTATGCAAAGAAGAATTGCTGAAGAAATGTCTTCTTGGAGCCACACAGAACCGAAATGAATGTTTCAATAGTCTTGTGTGGGCCCGTGCACCAAAGACCGAGTATGTCACGAAGTCCACCGTTCAGATTGCGGTCAGCCACGCTGTCCTCGTGTTCAACAGTGGTAGACGGACAATAGCTTCGGTTATGGAACGTCTAGGCATCGTGGCTGGCCCTCTCTGCATTTCTCATCTGGCTTCTCAAGATACTTCCCGCATAAAGAGAGCTCAGATTAGGGAGTCAGACGTGGCCAAGAGGGGTAGGAAGTCAAAGCAAGTTATAGAGAAACATGTGGAGGCAGTGCGTGCAGAGGCAGAGGGAACTACTTATGAAGCTGGTAGATTTGAATTAGAAGCAGACAAAAATAAAAATATAAAAATTTCCAGGCAAAATACTGAACATTATGCACTTTACATCACCTTGTATACCCCCATACATATTTCTGCCTATATCTCAAAACGTGTTTTTATGATACATAATGCGGCATAACTCTCTTAATTATTTACAGATTCTAACAATTAATATGTCATTTGAAAGCTCTGTTTCTGCTCTATCTTAACAGCTGACAAATTTGTGCTAAATCAAGCCATTGAAAAGTTATCACTCATGAAGAGACCAGTATATATGTTTTTGGGTTGACCTTTCTTAAAAATAAATTTCACAAGATATGACCTTTTCCTCGGTTGTTAACTCTTTGGCTGCGAAGGGATTTACCCAGTAATTTCCCCTGCACGCGGAGGCTGTCACCCGTTTTTGAAATCACCTGATTTCTAATTGGTTTTATTTTGTATTTTTTAGGCTTGTTTAGGTGAGCATACGAGTGATATTCTAACTATCTCCTAACTCTCTACGGCTAGAAGAACCTTTTGAGATGGCAAGACAAGTGAAGCTAGACTCCAAGTAAGTATTATTATGTGGATAAGATAACCAGTTTGTTACATAGATGATCATTATAGCTAGCAAATTAGATGGCGCTTGAAGTGTATAGGCAGTTTTAGCTGATATTTATAGCTAGGTTGGCAGTTTTAGATAGCCAAGTAGCTAGCGCTTGAAGTGTATAGGCAGTTTGAGCTGATCTTTATAGCTGGCAAATTAGCTAGCGCTTGAAGTTGGCAGTTTTAGATGATCATTATAGCTAGCAAATTAGCTAGCGCTTGAAGAAGGCAGTTGTAGCTGATATATAGCCAGCAATAGCTAGCATTGGAGGTAGCTAGTAGACTACCAAGCAAACCAAGTTGTTCTATAGCTAGTGCTAGTATGTATCTCAGCTCAGCTAGCTTTGGATGATCTACCAACTGTGCTATCATCATGGGTAGTACTCAGAATGGTCACAGCTCTTGTTCATCCATTTCAAGGCATGGACACCATTTGTACTTACAGATTCTTTTTCATTTTGTCTTTGCCCCTGACACATGCAACCCGTACTGTACCAAATGCACCAAAGCCAATACTTTTTAGAGATAGTACAAGTGTATATATCATATTATTGTTAGTATACTAAAGTCTCCTCACCTACATACAGCTTCCAACTATAGGTATTTCCACTAGAGCTGTCTGCCAGGACAAAAGCTTTCGTACCCCACTTTGTGGGCTTCATGGACAAGTACTGGATGAACCAGACCCTCCCCTTGAATCCAATTGATTCATCGACAGCAATTTCTCTTCCAAGCTGGTATGATTGTTCACGCTAATGGCTATAATGAGGGCTCTTTATCTCGCTAACTGTGCCAAGCTTTCCAATCTCTCATTCTAGATTGAGGAGGTAGGTCTTGATTCGAAGCTATAAATTGGTCTGCTTACAAATTTGTTTCCTCCACAATTCTCCTTAGGATCGTGTCACCGAGAAAAAGCAGAGCAAAGTCAATGGGCGCTTTTCCTTCCATATCAACTGTGCAACCAGATGTCTGACTGAATGAGATATTACCACTGGAGCTGCTGGTACTGGAGCTGCTGGCCACTGGAGCTGCTTGAACTTTCACTGGAGCTACTCCCACGACCTTCTTCATCTTTACACTATCCACAACATCTTCACCATCCTCCAACCCTCTTTACCATACTCCACACCCTCTTTACCATCCTCCACACCTTCACAATAATTCTCATCAATATATCCACCAAAATCATCATCACTGTCATCTCTTTTTAACATACACAGCACTTCAGCTCTATTATAATAATTATCTATCCATCACTTCTATTCAGCACAATACTCATCAAGCATCTAGAGTGAAGGTACATAACCACCTTACATAACCAAGCTTTGTCCAAAGATAGTTGATAATTCCAGGTCAGTACAAGTGAATTAAACACCTGTACCAATAAGCAGATGCTTCGTGAGTGGCTGTACCGATAAGCAGCACCTTACTGCGAGTCAATAAAACATTAGTCCTTTACGGACATATATATATGTCCACCGGTATGAGTGCAATTTTTGTTGGACATATATATATGTCCACCTCAGTCAAAGAGTTAACCAACATTAGGGCTTCCCCTAAGTGCTGTTACAGTAGGAAGTGGTAAAGGCTCCAGCAACTTGTTAAAAATGTATTTTAATAAGTATGGTAAATTTGCTTGGAGGACCATAACTGCACCTAGAGGGTAGTAATACAAAAAGTAAACATACCATCAGAAAGCACACACAAAGAGCTACAATTTGATTCTAAAAGTATTTGCATAGAGTCAACAACAAAAAAGTTATAAACGGGCACCAAAAATGTATACTTCCTGCCTTGCGTAAGAAGTCCTTCCAAGAAGCAGAGATGATAAAAGAGGCCTTCGTTGAGGCAGCTGACTCGTTGTTTCGGGACTTAAAAAACCCCCAGAAATATTATCTTCAATCAAAGCTCTTCAGCTATCAAGAAGTATGTACAGTTACTCAGCACTGTGAAGTATTGGCCGATGATTTGACACAGCAGCTTTGGAAGGACATTGCGGACTGCGAGTGTTTCTCATTGCAATTAGACGAGTCTACGGACATGTAAGTGATACAGCCCAATTGTGCATTTTTATTCGGATGGTGTTTACAGATATGACTGCAAAAGAGGAGCTGCTAACACTACTGCCCATGAAAGAACACACGCGGGGAGAGGACATTTTTCAGTCTTTCAAACACTTTACGAGAAAACCCAGCTCCCAGTGTGTAAATTGATGTCAATCACCATGGATGGTGCACCCGCAATGGTGGGCCGCTTGAATGGATTTATTACCAAGTACAGGGAGGACGATGCTTTCCCCAACTTCCTTAATTACCACTGCATAATACACCAACAGGCATTATGTGCAAAAATGCTAAACATGAAAGAGATAATGGATGTGGCAATGAAAATCGCCTGTTCTATTCGAGCGAGATCTCTTCAAAGACGGCTGTTCCATGCACATCTGGAGGAGGCTAACTGCAACTACTCTGACCTCTTGCTACACACTGACATGAGATGGCTTAGTAGAGGGAAATTCCTGCAGAGATTTCGAGAGCTCTGTCCGTAGATAAGGGATTCTCCTTGTCATTAAAAATGCAGAATTAATGATGATCAGTGGCTGCTAGACTTGGCACTTTAAACCGATCTGACCAACATGTTGAATGAGCTTAATTTAGAGCTGCAAGGAAAAGACAAAACCATGGTCAACATGATCAGCTCAGTTAATGCTTTCAAACGAAAAATGCAACTTCTGTCCTCAAAGCTGCAGCGCCATGATTTGGGGAACTTTCAAAACCTCATCAGAGCTGGAGACCCAAGGGAAGGCATGTACGCAACTTCACAGTGCGTGCTACACAGAGCAGATTGAAAATTGTCTGTCAGACTTTGACAAACGGTTTCAAGACTTTGCTTTACTCGAGCCAATTGCTACATTTATTTGCTACCCATTTAGGGAAGATATTGAGGTTGATTCACTCGCATCAAAAATTGCCACACTGTTTCACCTGAACTCATCTGCAGTGGAGGACGAGATGTTGACACTACAGGCTGACATTCAGCTGAAGTCCAGAGCTCATGGACAGTTTTGGAACTTACTCACAGGAAAAGTACCCAAACATGAGGAAATGTGCTACCTCCTTGACTGCATTATTGGCTCTACTTATTTATGTGAGTCAGTCTTTTCCCACATGAAGATTATTAAGTCCAAGTACCGTTCCACCATGACTGATGATCATTTGGAAGCCTGCTTGAGGCTGGCTACCAGCAGTTACTGTCCGGACTATGCAACCCTGGCTGACTCCATTCAGTGCAAGTCATCAGAGTAAGGTAGTGACCATAAATATATTCAATTGTATTGTGCCATAAGGGTTCATGTAGTAATTCAAGATACGCCAACATATATTATATATATAAAGCATATATAAATAAATATATTTAGCATTTTTTAATACAGGTAGATCATTTTGACCTGGTCATTTTAAAAGTAGCTCGCAAGCCAAAAAAGTGTGGGCACCCCTGGTCTAGATTATCCAAGGAACTACACCTACCAGCTACTACCCAATGACCTGTCTCACTAATTCTGATACTCAAAGGCTGACATCTCTGATATTTGATTGCAACAAAGTGTACTCTCACCTTCATCCAAGTCATCTCCAGTCTCACTGGTAGTGGGTGTGGTTTGTAGATCTGCACCGTTTGTCAATTTTCCATTTGACAAGGAGCGTGATGTCATGCTGTAGTCCAAGCTGGACAGTGCATCGATGGTAACACCGCTGGTATCTGGATGAAAATAAAATCAAAACCACTAACACGTGGGAGATTAACCAAATATCAACAGCTAATATTTCGCCATGAGATATACTTATAAGCATATATATATATAGCTGAATTTTAAAAAAACAAATAGGCACCACACACGCAGGGTTTCATCCATCTACCCCCCCCCCACCCCCCCAACTAGGGATCTGTGGGAGGGATATCCCACCCCACCCACCCCCAATAATTTTCACTGATACCAAAGTTCAAATGCAAGTTGAATGTGTAGAACTTTTATTTTACAGCCATGGACATTAACAGTATCAAGGTGAGATCTGCTTAACAGTATCAAGGTGAGATCTGCTTAACACTATTCCACTAGCCTGGGACTGATCAAGGATTAGCATTATTGTAACTAATATAGAGAATGGACAAATGGTTGGCTACGTGGTAAGCTTACACCAACAGTAACAACAGTTATTGTTAACTCATTTTTCAGTTCACCTCAATGAAGGGCATTTCTGATAGTAATTACAAATTACCTTTAACACGCATGGAAAACTAACAAAATACATTAGAAAGCATATTGAATGGGCTACATACAAACTGGTACATGAATCAGGACCATAGCATGAATTTAATAATAAAAGCATGTGGTCAGACACTTTCACATCATCCAATCAAGTCAGTACTGACATAATACCCCCCCCCCCCCCACCCGTGGAAAAATCCTGGATGAAACCCTGACACCATATATCATTCCACATGCACATGCCCAGTAAACTGCTGCACATTAAAGGGTCGTAAAACTCGACTTCTGGTTTCACAGGAGCATTTTTTTTAAATGGCTGACAATCCCAAGGCCTCCATGAAGGGTCTCCTCCTGGCATTCACTGCTGTTGGTGGAAGCCCTTCTGAGGGGAGAAGCTACCCAGGCATCTATGCCATGCAATGCCCACTGAATTTCGCAGATTCTAACATGAATCTCATTTAATTTCTATATCTGAACTAGTCTGAGTATCTGTAGAGACTTATGAACCAATAAATATAACTCAAGTGTATTCTCTAAAACAACAAGCTGTCGCTATAAATGTTGTTGTTTTCACCCGCAAACCAGCCATCAGTACTACGGCAAGAACTGTGTATATAACCTCTGCTAATTGCCTCCAATTAACAAATTTGCCTCTAATTGCTGTCGCTATAAATGTTGTTGTTTTTCACCCACAAACCAGCCATCAGTGCTACAGCAAGAGCTGCTTCTGATAATTGCCTCCCTCCAATTAACAATTTTGCCTTTAATTAACAACCCACCTCTCAGTAATTAACAACCCACCTCTCAGTCCTGGTTCACTCTCCTCCATGCCTGAAGCTCCATCCAGCAGAGGAGGAGGACTAGCACCCTCATTATCCTCACTGCCTCTGAACAAGCTGAAACTGGAGGAGGCCATCAGGCTGAGCCCTGCCGATATTGAGCGGCTCTTCTTGACCTTGATGGCTGTTCTCCTGATAAGCTGAACACGGACAAACAAAGCACGAAATAGAATCTCAATGAACTCTCAGTTGACATAACATTAAAATCAACTTCTAAATAATCAATTTGAAGTTGATTATTGAGAAGGTGATTTTAATGAAATAGAATGCCAATATTTAATACAGAATTACAAGTAGAACGCATGCTCCTTACCATTTGTAAGATCAAGACATTGGCCAGCCGGCCACTTGTGGCTCAGTCTGCATACTCAAGGTTTTGGTAATTGATACCTCCTGATATGGACTGTAGCTACACTGTGCTGAGCATGCTGGTAAACTATATATACCGACTAAGTAGAGCCATAAATTGCTTATAATTAAAGAGATATATGTAGTTTTATAGGTAGATGTATGTCCAACACCTCCATCATAATAGCATGGACTACTTCGGAATCCTACAGTCCAACATACTGCAGGAGAGACCGATCCCATGAAATCCAATCTCAACTATGTCAATTTTACCAGTGAAAAATGGCCTTCTCATAGATACTTGTGAAAGTCCAATTTATGATTCTAAATGACAGATACACAGCCCTTAGGATGCACATAGCCCATAGCAACCAATAAGTTATTAGAGAAAATTTGCACTGAGAAAAAATGGCTGCAAACAAAAAAAATCTCCATCAAACAACAACCACCAAGTTAACTGTTAAGTGACGAATTAGTCACAAGCACATATGGTAGGCACTTGTATCTGTGGGGGGGGGGGGGGGGGGGGGGGGGTTATCTTACACTAGAGCACATTGTCCGTATGCTAAGATGTGGAAAAACAGCTGCTAAAAATGAAATGACCTCCGATTGACCTTGCCAATTGTATGTTGGTGATCGCAGGGTTTCCTGCTCGGCTCCTCCCTAGACTGGACTTTGCAGCAAGGCTGGTGACTTGCAGCTGCTTCTTGATCACCATGAGCTTCCACCTCTGCACCAACAGAGAGCCACACCCACCAGCACACTCCCACCAGCACACACCCACTAGCATGATTCTCAAACTACAAAGCGTTGATTCAAGAACTAATTGGGTCTAGACTTGTTGGGCTATTTGATGTAATCAACCGCAACACTTTCTATAGTACAGTCGACACATAGGACTTTGAAACGTGCACTGCCCCTCCCCACCTTCCAACCTTGGATTTGGGTAACCTGGAATCCACGCCTCCAACTTCTCCTCCTTTCGTAACAACCGTCTCGACATCTGCACCACCATCGGAGAGCAGACTGTCCGTCAACGCTCTGATAGACTCTTCTTCCAAATTAACAGGTTCTTGTTGCTGGACAGTACTTTGGGTGGTCATCATGTCCAACTCGGGCAGAGACTGTGTTACATCCGAGCTGGACGCACTGTAGGCCTGCCGTTTCTCATCAGAGTCTGATGGGTTTGGGGCATTAGTACTTATACACTTGCACAGCACACACTTGCACAGCACAATATGATTACAAAATATAATTATAAAGTGGAGGATTTCAGGCTTTAGCTCTTAGAAAAAAGCACTAGACAATATATTATCTATAGGACAGTTATGAATTATTACGTGTAGAACAGCTATTGATAGAACAACTACATAGATTAGTATTATTTATAGGACAGCTACCATTATTGTCTATAGGACAGCTACCATTATTGTCTATAGGACAGCTACCATTATTGTCTATAGGTCATCAACCATTATTGTCTATAGGACATCTACCATTATTGTCTATAGGACAGCTACCATTATTGTCTATAGGACAGCTACCATTATTGTCTATAGGACATCTACCATTATTGTCTATAGGACATCTACCATTTTTGTCTATAGGACAGCTACCATTATTGTCTATAGGACAGCTACCATTATTGTCTATAGGACAGCTACCATTATTGTCTATAGGACAGCTACCATTATTGTCTATAGGACAGCTACCATTATTGTCTATAGGACAGCCACAATTATTGTCTATAGGAGAATTACCATTATTGTCTATAGGACAGCTACCATTATTGTCTATAGGTCATCAACCATTATTGTCTATAGGACATCTACCATTATTGTCTATAGGACAGCTACCATTATTGTCTATAGGACAGCTACCATTATTGTCTATAGGACAGCTACCATTATTGTCTATAGGACATCTACCATTATTGTCTAAAGGACAGCCACAATTATTGTCTATAGGAGAGCTACCATTATTGTCTATAGGACAGCTACCATTATTGTCTATAGGACATCTACCATTATTGTCTAAAGGACAGCCACAATTATTGTCTATAGGAGAGCTACCATTATTGTCTATAGGACAGCTACCATTATTGTCTATAGGTCATCAACCATTATTGTCTATAGGACAGCTACCATTATGGTCTATAGGACAGCTACCATTATGGTCTATAGGTCATTAACCATTATTGTCTATAGGACATCTACCATTATTGTCTATAGGACATCCACCATTATTGTCTATAGGACAGCTACCATTATTGTCTATAGGACAGCTACCATTATTGTCTATAGGACAGCTACCATTATTGTCTATAGGACAGCTACCATTATTGTCTATAGGTCATCAACCATTATTGTCTATAGGACAGCTACCATTATTGTCTATAGGACAGCTACCATTATTGTCTATAGGTCATCAACCATTATTGTCTATAGGACATCTACCATTATTGTCTATAGGACAGCTACATTATTGTCTATAGGACAGCTACCATTATTGTCTATAGGACAGCAACCATTATTGTCTATAGGACAGCTACCATTATTGTCTATAGGACAGCTACCATTATTGTCTATAGGACAGCTACCATTATTGTCTGTAGGACAGCTACCATTATTGTCTATAGGACATCTACCATTATTGTCTATAGGACATCTACCATTTTTGTCTATAGGACAGCTACCATTATTGTCTATAGGACAGATACCATTATTGTCTATAGGACAGCTACCATTATTGTCTATAGGACAGCTACCATTATTGTCTATAGGACACCTATAATTATTACAATATACACTGTCGCTCAAACCCCTCACTCTCCCCTCTTACCCCCCATCCTCCTCCTCTTCCCTTCATCCTCCTCCCCTCATCCTCCTCCCCCATCCTCCTCCTCCTCCCCTCATCCTCCTCCTCCTCCTCTGCATATCTTTTCCTTCCCTACCCCCGTCCTCCACCCCAATGTTCCAAGAATCCCCACGTCTACGAACTGTCGCTTTGTAACGGCCTAAAGAACCAGCAGTGCCTTTTCACACACTTACCTCCTTGCTCAGGAAAGAGACTTCTAATGTCATTACGGTTACGTCTTTTGTAGGTGCGACGCCCACCGCCAATCTTAGACTGCTGCATAAACAGCGAGGCTGAGCCTAGAGAGAAAATATGGAATATAAATATACACATACATAAACATATATTCCATTTCGACACACAATATAGATTTACAAATAAGTATATACATGTACAGTGCAACCTTGCGAATCCTAACTGAGCTAATCCAACCCTCAAAATATCCAATGAGGATTAACAATGAGCTCATTAATATACTAGGCTTGCCAGTACCAAGGGGTTTCTATCAAATAAGGTTTGTACACACAGTACAACACAAACAGTTGTTGTAATGTATGTTCCATCCAATCTATGAATCTGCCCAATCTATAGATCTTGCAGCACAATCTATGAATTCATAGATTGGATGCCTTCTTTGCTCTAGCTACACTTGCCATGTCACTTAAGGCTGGTTCACAACACGACGCTGGCCGAGCGGAGCGTTGCGTTGCATCCGAGTGTGACGTTGCGTCGTGTTGTGAACCTCAAACGCAATGGAGCGCAACGCGACGGAGCTGTATTCTCGATTAGAAAAAAGTTCTAATCCGGCGTCTGAAACGCAGCGTCAGACCAATCAGAATGCTATAATCTATCACGTGCCGCTGACCTGCAGTTTAGCCAGTATGTCTATTATGAAGAAAAGTTGCTGTCAGGAGCTTCCCGTTTGTGGCAGGTGACTGGAAGTCAGTGGCAAGTCAGGTAAGAATGGTCTAGCTATAACTAGCTATATAAAGAATGGCCTAGCTATATTTAGCTATAGAAAGAATGGCCTAGCAACAACTAGTTTCTATCGAGTGACGACAATTATCCACATATTGATATGATAGGTTGGAGAAGGAGCAACCTCAGAACACTGTTGCAAAAAGTGGAAGACACTGAGGGATCGGTATGTAAGGGAACTGAAGAAGAAGAGTCCCAAGAGGGTGATGCAGGTCCATGGTTATTTCATGCTGGCCACTGTTTTCTGTCATCATTTTTACACATCATTTGTGAACATTGAATTCCCCAAGCTATTCCCCACCACCTACCAATTATCATGAACATGTAAAATAATTATTTTAAGCCGATTTTGTGTACTGATATGTTAAAAATATGTTGAAAAATATTTACTAGATAATTTATTATTAGCATTGTGTGTTTATGTATGCTAAAACATAGTTGTATTGCCAGGGGACTCTCCAGCTGTGCTTGAGAAGTAGTCCCTGAAGGCATCTCTCATGGAAGCAGGGGATTGTGAATACCTCAAGAGTAATTGGACTTTATATAATGAACAAGGTACAAAGGGGGGAATAAACGTGATAGGGACTCCATTCCAGTACATGGCTCCTCGTCGATGGTACAAACTGTTTATCGCCCGTACAAAATTTGAAGGGCAGTGAGGTCTGCAAAATCAGAGGATACTTCATGACAGAGAGACCTAACAAATTAATTTTTTTAGCAATATACTTGTGAGTTGCCTGTAGCAATAAATCTCAGAGCGAGTGCCAACCTTTCACCTGGGGAGATATCAGCTCTGACAGAGCTGTCATGACTGTGATGGGTCAGGTATGGACTGACCTATATATATATATATATATATATATATATATATAATTAGGTAACTTTTATTATTTACACTATGGCACATACAAAGCATACCAAAGCATACAAAGCATACCTCAGCTAAAAGATAATCAAACCTCTTCCTAGACATCCTCAAATATCTGAATGACTCGGGGTCAGACAGCCTCATCTCTTGTAGGCGATTGTTCTAATCTCCATGCTGGGTACAGAGTGAATATAGGGCGTACCCACATCCTTCTCTTCCGCTTTCTTCGTCTCCTACTAGCCAATAGCAAGATTAAATCAAACTCTTCTTCGCTGTTGCTGTCAGTGCTGTCACTTTTGTTGAGCGCGGTTCGAAATGAATAGGGTCAAAGGTCAATTGGCACACGACACTGGCCAAGCGGAGTGTTGCGTTATTTATGTTGTGAACCGGCAAGCGCATTGCAATGCAACGCTACGCTCGGCCAGCGTCGTGTTGTGAACCAGCCTTTAGTTCTTTATCTGCCAAGTCCATGTGGAACTTTTTCTCAGTATCACTTTTTTCTACATCATTACACTCTCAGTTGCAATCATCACTTTCTCTGTTGCAAAGGGTGTTAATATGCTACCATGTTTTGAAGTGTATTGACTGGCAGGCAATAAATTGGCATTCGTAGATTGGCATCCAATCTATGAATTCATAGATTGTGCTGCACAATCTATAGATTGGGCAGATTCATAGATTGGATGGAACATAATATATACTATGTACAAGTTTTGTAGTTTGTAGTGTGTAGAAGTATATATTTCTATGGGCTTAAATTTACAATGCAGTGTACAGTGTTTAAAACCCAGCCTATAGTATGCTGTACTATAGGATAAGGCATACTGGTGCGGTTAGAGTTTGAGCAACAGCATCAGCTGTAGGAGTTGTTGTTAAAATAGCCCAAAAGACTCTTACAATTGCTCAAGTTGCTGGACCAGATGGGAAGAAAGTCTTATACACTGCTCTGTGAAGAGTGTGGAATTGGCCAGTCTACCACCTCTGACATCAAAAAGGAGTCTACACTCAGCCAGTGCAAGCGCAAGATCACAGATATGCATGGCAGTGAAGCAGCAGGTGAAGATATGACACTTGGGGAGGATGAAGGCACATGTACACATGCAGTTACATGCGCACATGCAGTTACAGTAGGAGACAAAAAAGTTCCAATTCCGTTCCTTTTTGTTACCGTTGGTGTTTTTATGATTCCTCGTATAAACTCCGTGAAACAGCAGGGCTAAACAAACGGATGAAAAACTCTGTTCGAACGGCAAAGATTTTTTTTCCTTCGAGTTTTTATAACTCGCGCGTTCGATTTTGTCCTCCCTCGCACATGCGCAGTTGTACGTCGGCCTCGTGCTACTAGCTTCGTCTTAGTGCTTCACCATTTCTGTTACCTCGTCTTCAGCCTCGTGCTTCTTGTTCTTTTCAGAATATTTGTTAGTCAGCCTCTTCTACTATTTATCAGCTTTGTGCTTCCGGTTCGTTCGTACTTCACGCTTTCTCAATCCGATTCAGAATGGTGTATAGTGCGTACAAGAAACAGAGGATATTAAGTCTGTATTCTCAAGGCTACAGGTCTTTTGCAATTTTTAACCTTCTAAAAGAGGAACGTTTACAGACAACTTCACGTGGCATACGGAAGTTTCTGGTGCGTTATCTGCACACCAAAACAATCGCTCGACTGCCAGGCAGCGGAAGACCTTCGGTATTCACCCCAGCCCTCAAATAAATAGTCGAGGAACAGATGAAGCTGGACGATGAAACTACTCAAGGGCTACAATATTAGGATCAATTCACATATACGGCCAGTAGCCAAATAAATAATTAACTAAATAACTAAAAGCATAGCATGGCAACAACACAACTGGTGTTAATGGACTATCATCCTTTGAAGACATTAATGAGAGTATTGCTGAATATACACTCAGCATTAGTCCTCAAGATGCATATAAATAGAATCTGAAACTTGTGTTTGGAGAGCAACCATGTCTCTGTTGAAGATGCATATAAATAGAATCTGAAACTTGTGTTTGGAGAGCAACCATGTCTCTGTTGGAAATAGGAGAGATTGTATTTCGGGATGTGGAAACGCTGATTCCTATGTTCATCTGCTGATTGCTCAAAGTATGTTGCTAACCGTATATTCTATATTCTATATTCTGTAGCTAAATATAAAATAAGTATGCTGGTAGGTGTAATGATGTTAGCTATAGTCTTGACACACCATTTTTGTCTAAAGGTGTACTGCCAGGGTTGCCATGAGGGAGGTCAGAAGAGAAGACATTTCAGATGGCTATTGCTGGAGATGCCCGGCATGTTCAACCAGGACCAGTATAAGAGCAGGAAGTTTTTTTTCGAAATCAAAGTTAGCAATTATATAGCCACTGTCAATGCCCTTGTCATATGCTGTGTTTCTTGGTTCTATATAGATTAAAGCTCAAGCAGTGGGTCCTGATAATGTGTGGTCTCGGGAGTATCCTGTATGCGAGGCAAGCAGAGATGCTGTCATCAGTCCACAAAGAGGGGTGGATATCTACCAGTGGCTGAGGGAAGTTTGTTCAACTAAGCTATTGCAAGCGCCAGGAGGGGTGGTGCAAATAGATGAATCGCTCTTCCGACACAAACCAAAGGTTTATAGACAGATATAGTATATTTAGAAACCTACTTACTTTACCTTATCGTATTTTACCTTACCTGGATCCCATTATCTTACTTTACCTAATCTAACATACAGCACCACAGAGGCAGACCTCCAGCCCAACAAGTCTGGGTGTTCGGAGTGGTCGACATCTCCACCTCACCAGCCTTGAGCTTCATGCAGGAAGTGGCGAAAAGAGATGCAGCCACCCTACTGCCCATCATACAAGCCCATGTTGCACCCAACACAGTCATCCACTCAGACCAGTGGAGGGCTTATAGCCAAGTTGGATCGCTTGCTGGTGTCTCTAGCCACAAAACTGTAAACCATTCCCTGCATTTTGTAGACCCTGGGTCGGGTACCCATACCCAAAACATCGCGTCTTATTGGAATAGGATAAAGACCAAACTGAAGAGGATGAAAGGATGCCATGCACATCAGACTGGAAGCTACCTGGATGAATTCATGTGGCGAGAGCGGCATGGACAGTCAAAACACATTGCATTTAATAATATAATGTTAAATATAAGTCAGCAATACCCTGTATGAATGATATAATAATGAAATGTATGTATAAAATAAGAATTGAATGGGAATAAGAATTGGATGGGAATAAGAATTGATTTATAGAAAGAATAACAATTATAGGCCATTAAATAAGAATTGAATTATAGCAAGAATAATAAAATAGATTGACAATTAATTAGGTTCCATTAACACCTGGTTGTGTTGTTGCCATGCTATGCTTTCAGTTAATTATATATTTTTCACACGCACTAACCCAATATTAACTTGAGGACTATTCTACGGTGCATGACCGATCTGGGCTGGACTTTTCGAGGGAGCTCCTACTGTCAGCTCATCAGGAATGTAAATAAGGTATTTCTATAGCTTGCTCCGCTTAGTTCATATTTTCTAAGTTAGCAAACAGAAAAGCTTGATTCCCTAGGCTCGCTAGTTTAAACTTACTAAGTTAAACAGCAAGTTAAACAATTTAGGTAAAGCGTGAATGTTTAGGTTGGCAGGTTTAACTCTTAGACCCCGAGCGGCCGGTTTTTCGGCCGATACCTAGAGTGGTATATACCTGAGCGGCCGGTTTTTCGGCTTTTTTCTTCATTTTTTTCATTTTTTTTCCTAAATTTTTTTTTTGTTGCTTTTTTTGGCATTATAATCAACTTTAAACTTTTTAGTAATTTTTTTCTCCAGGACCACAGGGTGGCAGGCACACACATATTAGGTAGCATAGGGTTCTAAGGGTTAAACATACAGCCTAGTACAGCTAGGGCTAAATGTGAAGCTTAGCTTATTCTAATTTGAACTTGGTGGCTGAAAAACTATCTTAGAATGAGTTACAAAAAAAAGTCCTTCGTTTTAGCTTCTTAGCTTGCTGCTTAGCAGGCATAGCTGTAGTCACTGAAACATTGGATTTATGTGGAGGTCAAGGTAATATTACAATAACCTCTTCCCATTCACAGGTGAAAAGATTGGAGTGGGCTCAGCATTTTCTTCAGGAGGCATCTTGTGGGTTTGAGGATGTCATCTGGTGTACAGTCTAGCTTAAAACACATAGACGATTTTGCTGCCCGTAAAAGAGGACAACGTCCAGAAAATAAACCAAGGTACTGACAATGTCTACTTTAAGGCCACAGCAGATCAATTTCGTGTTTCTTGGCTACTTCTCCCATACAATTTTATCACATCTCCCACTCAAAACAATATTCTGCATAATTTTTTTTGGTTAGTGCCTCATATAGCGTTGATTCTTAACCCTTAGACCGCATTAGCTGTTATTGTTAAAAATACCCCAGACGCCGTGGCTGTTTCCTCCCCAATAACCGGGTTTTTTAAAATTAATTTAAAAAACACCGATTTTTAATCAACGCCTTTTTTTGTCGGTCGGCTGATTTATCACCAGATCTAGGCAGGATGCAAGTCGATCATTACCATTTACAGAACGCGAAGGCCTAAAGAAGTAAAGCTTCTCCAAAGTAAGTTGAGTACTTTGATATTAGTTATTGGGTCAGTTTAGCTTGTGTATAGGCTTCTGCCAACTAGCTAGCTAGCTATGGAGAATTAGCGCTATCTCTGGGATGAACTAAAGGTTCCTAGTTACAGATACTGTGTAGCTATGCTAAGCTAGACACGCTAATTATAGCTTCTGCCAACTAGCTAGATAGCTATGGAGTATTAGCGCTATCTCTGGGATGAACTAAAGGTTCCTAGTTACAGCTGCTGTGTAGTGTAGATAGCTACGCTAAGCTAGATACACTAAGGGCTGGCTGTATGTTAGCTCCTCTGGTCTGTTTTACTAGAGAGAAACACTAAGCGCTGGTATCTCCTACTGATATTTAGTGCTCTAGCACCGCTAAATACCAGCAGGAGCTAGGAAACTGCCAGATCATAGTTTAGCTCATGAACTAACCTATCATTATTACTTCATTATACTTTGTGGATATCATAGTTTAGCTCATGAACTAACCTATCATTATTACTTCATTATACTTTGTGGATATCATTATAGTGATGAAGATATAGTCTGATTAGACTGCTGGAGCTGGAAGAGGTCTGGCTGACAGTTAGACTGCTGGAGCTGGAAGAGGTCTGGCTGACAGTTGCACTGCTGGAACTGGAAGAGATACTGCTAGCGGCACTACAAACCCTAACACAACCAACACCACCTCCACCAACACCACCACTATCAACACCACCATCCACAGCACCAATAGCATCATCATCACTACCACTATAACCTTCTTCATCATATCCATCAAAATCTTCATCACTGTCTTCAGCATCTAATAATCTTATAATGTGTTATATCTCTCCATCATTTGTAACTCACTTCCGTGTACTTGCCTACTTCAAAGAATATCTAAAAACAAAACACAACAGCCAACTAGCTGTCTGTATCCTATGTCAAAAGAAGAAGAATAACAGATCTCTCAGATCAACTACGAAGTGCAGCTGTAAGAATAAGCAGCTGCGCAATAAACCAATAAACGCTAATGAATTCAATTATAACGCACTTCAATGTACTTGCCTACTTCAAAAAATTTCTTTAAAAAACACACAACAGCCAGCTAGCTATCGGTATACTTTCTCAAAAGAACAAGAACAGATCTCTCAGATAAAATACAAAGTGCAGCTTTAAGAATAAGCAGCTACGCAACAAACGCTAATAAACACTTACAAATTTAGGAGCGTGTATATACGCCACCGGCGTGTGAGAGTAGATTTCAATTGGCGTGTATAGACGCCACCGGCGGTCTAAGAGTTAATACCTTGAGAAGGGTTATCAGACATTGTCTAATAGATTGATTTAAAAACATTATTACTTGAGTAAGCAACTTACTCACAACTAAGCTTAGTGGAGGGTTGTCAACAAGAAACATTGGGGGCACTGACTGATGATTCCGAGTTACATTACATATTTACACTTTGGCATTCTTGACTTTCTCTCTATTTCTTTTGTTACAGGGCTAAACACCCCGTCAAAGTGCACATGTGGGCCGGCATAACCCTGCGAGGAGCCATGCTATGTGCATTTTTGAAGGCATCATGAGAGCTCCTCTCTCTATGCAGAGATCCTGGATAGGACACTTCTGCCTTATTTGAGACAAATGTTCCCGGATCCAAAACACACTTCTAGGCTACTGAAGAACTTTTTCGATGAAAACAACGTTAATTGGTGGAAGACACCACCTGAATCCCCGGATGAAAATCCAATAAAAAATCTATGGCATGAACTCAAGGAATATATGAGAAGGGAGTCAAAACCCAAAACTAAACAATAACTAGTAAAGGGGATAGTCGAATTTTGGATGACTGTGTCAAGAGCGAAGTGCCAAAAGTATATCAGGCACCTGAGGAAGGTATTGAAGTGCAAGGAGCAGCAACTGGATATTGAATGTTTGTTGTTTTAAATGTTTGTTGTTGCTAAAGTTGTTTGTTGTCAACATGTTGCTATATAATAATAAATGAACTTCAAGATTTTGCAATGTAAGCTGTGTCATAATAATAAATGAACTTCAAGATTTTGCAATGTAAGCTGTGTCTTGGTCACCAGAAAAAGTGTGAAATGAAAGGTGTTTGGTCTATGTACAACAAAGTGGTCTAGAGGTTAAAAACAAATTTGACCACCAGCACTAAATGGGTGGAACAATTGATCTATCACTTTTTTTTGGTTAGGGCAACACCAGCATCTTCTGAAAGAAAGTGTTAATTGATAACTTTAAAAGTCATTAGAATACTATCAGTAAAGAGCACCATGCACTACACATTATCTGTTGATCTTAAACGTAAACGTTTGCAGGCTTGCTGGACGGATTCAAGGCACTTTTCCCAGGTCGGTTCAAAGTCTATCAGGTCCTTGAGTGATGCAGAGTACCAGTCAAACAAAATCAATTTCAGTGACTGAAGTTCCTTTTGTGGGAGTCCATGGTGTTCTATGTTACCCATGGGGGTACACCTCATCACATCCTCCCCAAACACTGCCTCCCTAGCTAGCTTACATGCAAGTGTGCCAGCTTTGCATGTGGTTGAAAGTTTATAGTATTTCCTTAATACATCTTTGACATGGACCAATTTTGCTCTGTTGGATCACTTCTGATGGTAGAGCACTCTTCCTCGCCATTGAAGGAGTCTGAGGGTGCACCAAGGACTGTGCCAGGTCAGAAGAGGGAGTAAGGTGCAGTGAAGAGTGTGGAGGAGAGGGAGTAGCAACGAGAAGCTGAGCCTCCATTCTTTCTTCAAGTGCAACAACTTTCTTCTGGAGGCTTGAGACAATCTCGGCCAGAGCCTACAGATGTGAGAATCTTGCATGTTGAAACAATAATGGTTCCTTAGAATAACAGCATCTCCTTGGTGACACTGGAAGAGTTGGGAGCCTTGGCGGGGAAGAACTTGGGAGCCTCGGCGGGGAGGAACTTGGGAGCCTCGGCGGGGAGGAACTTGGGAGCCTCGGCGGGGAGGAACTTGGGAGCCTTGGCGGGGAAGAACTTGGGAGCCTTGGCGCGGAGGAACTTGGGAGCCTTGGCGGGGAAGAACTTGGGAGCCTTGGCGGGGAGGAACTTGGGAGCCTTGGCGGGGAGGAACTTGGGAGCCTTGGCCCTTGGCGGGGAGGAACTTGGGAGGCTTGGCGGGGAAGAATTTTGGGGTCATGCTTGGGGAAAACTTGGTGGCACCTCTGTGATCATTATAATTGAACTTATTTTGAATGTCAGTCAACTTACTATGATTGAAACCTACCAAGAGGAGCTGTACCCATTTGCCCCTCTTTTTCAGCCCTAGTCGCCTCTTCTTTGTCACCTATATTGTATTGTATGGTTAACTAAGATACAGTATTGCATGTAGACTTAACAACTTCCAGCAGCAGACACCTGTTTTGGAGTATTGTACTCCATTTGCCTTCTCTTCTTGTACATATGCCTGCATATATATTACACTGACTAAAACAAACCAATCTATCGCACACCGACTACATACAGCAGCATTGAGAGAAAGGAGAGTGGACTGCTGGTGTGGAGTGGACTGCTGGCGTGGAGCCTGGTGTGGAGTGGACTGCTGGTGTGGAGTGGACTGCTGGTGTGGAGTGGACTGCTGGTGTGGGGTGGACTGCTGGTGTGGAGTGGACTGCTGGTGTGGAGTGGGACTGCTGGTGTGGAGTGGACTGCTGGTGTGGAGTGGACTGCTGGTGTGGAGTGGACTGCTGGTGTGGAGTGGACTGCTGGTGTGGAGTGGACTGCTGGTGTGGAGTGGACTGCTGGTGTGGAGTGGACTGCTGGTGTGGAGTGGACTGCTGGTGTGGAGTGGACTGCTGGTGTGGAGTGGGACTGCTGGTGTGGAGTGGACTGCTGGTGTGGAGTGGACTGCTGATGTGGTGAAGAAAGATATCTACCATTCAAAAATCTCTCTTCCAACTCAACCATCGAGTCATGGGATCCAATAAAACTGTCAGTCTTATATTCCCCCATAAAAAAGTGCTTACCAATTGCAAAAATCTTTCCTTCATGAAATAACCGCCCCACTCTTATTCTGCAGTCATCTCCCACAGATGAGCCATCTTTCACCATGATAATGGGTACCACCGATATGGAATCTTCCAACGGCCAAGAGACCAACACGTAATCTGAATAATTGTCGACATAATTATTTTGCTTGTCAATACAAGAGGCCTGGCAGCAAACATTTATAATCAGACAAAGGTCTGCTATGCCCCCCCCCCCCCCCCCCCCCCCCCCCCCCCCCCAAAAAAGCTTAGCTAAAGGCTTCTAGAGGTATATTTAAGGCTAGGCTTGCTTAGGCTTACTTCTGTCCGCAATTGAATTTTTTATGGCAGCCCTAAAAGACATCTCTGGAATTGAACTACGAAAGACTGACATTAGAAGACAAGCAAATGAAAACAGCACGAAGCGAAGGAACCTGAAGCGTGTTGTGTGGCAATAGCACGTGGTTGATTCACGAATGCGCAAGTGCGTTTTAAAAAAATGACGCGCTAGAATTAAACATTTGGAAGCGGATACCTTTCGGCGTTTTATTTGCGTTTGTTCTCATTGTCCGTTGGGTCTTCTATCCGATCATTCCACGTTTCTTTTTTTCACGAAAGCGTAGCATTGCCGTTTGAACGGGCACGGAACTGGAACTTTTTTTGTCTCCTACTGTACATGTACACATGCAGTTACATGCGCACATGCAGTTACATGCATACATGCAGTTACATGTAGTACTGTATAAATTATTACAACTGCAGTACAAATTATACAGTTCGAGTAAACTGAACCAACCCACCAATGCCAACGCCTATTTACTAGAGTATGACCCACTCATTCATTCAACCCCTGCAGGGTAACCTGACTTTGCAGCCATCAACTAATAATCATGTCGTTGGCAATACTCATGTCATTGGCACTAAAACAACCTTAGTTGTCCGTTAGTGCAGCCACAAGTTTGTCTGCTTAAGATCAAGACTTTGCCTAACCTTCCTTCTCTCTGTATCTTCCATTTTAGCTGTGTTTAGAGTTAAAACAACTGTCACTACCTGAAACACAAAATCAATTTCACATACCCAGAAATTCAAACAGAGTTGGGTCCATAGAGTTTGGATAAGCAAGGATCTACTGCACACCGACACTCTTTAGGGGTAGTATAGTAGTTAGATGATCCTTTACCATTTAACACCAATTATTAAATATTGGTAAAGGACAGGAACTGGTTATGGTCTACATGGGCAGACTTTTGATGACTTCCAAATAATTGTTGTTTGTTTGTTTTGTGTTTCTGTTGAGGATGGCAAAGTGTACCACGTCCAAGTTCTACAAAGTCCAAGTCAGAGCGCCTGGTCTCCACGGGTCTTAAACAATTTTTCTATCCCACTTGTTCTTTTTGTACGCTATAATATCAGCATGTGCCATGTCTTGTTGCCAATGATCAGCCCTCTTTTGACTACGTTGTAACAGTTGCCCAGGAACAAGAACTGTACAAAGCAAATGGCATAAGTGAGCGTGGGTCATTCCCTCTGCTTATAATTCAGCACAGGCATTAGCTTGATGGCATCATCCACGAACTTGATCACCAGATGATCCTTACCAACTGCTTTATTCTGCACTAGAGAAACAAAGTAGTCCTGGACAAGCATTGGAATCTTCTGGCACTCAGAAAGTGCTGCACTTGAAATTAGATGCATAAATAGATGAGGAAACACGCTATTTTATGATATAAAATTATGGCTCATAAATGAACATTGAATGGCCGGCGTATCACTGCAACCCTGAGCACCACGTGGTGCTGTGGACATTGAGTAGTGAGTGGATTTTAAGCTGGACATCAACAGAGTCAAGGCAACAAGAAAATGGGCAATGCACACCGCTTAACAACCAATACCCAATCAGGTAAGGATCATCCAGTCTACGAACTAGACTGGTTTGGTGAGCGGCTTCCAGTTAACAAGTGGATAGGCACACCATTGGAACTTCACCCCTGGGCCATCTAAGTACCTAAGCACTGGCTCCAATGGAATATACTGTAGGCACACCATTGGAACTTCACCCCTGGTCAAGTGCTTGCTTCAGTGGAAGCAAATTCCAAATGAAGCCCAGCTATTCACAAGTACAGTGAGACACTGTATGTAACTTACTTTGGGTCAAAGCTTCAGGATTTGGAATATCCATGCCATCCTTGACATCAACTGCTTCGAGCTTCTGTCTCTTTACCTGAGGGAGCAGCATGCCTATCATCACATCATTGGAGGACCCAACATTTCACTGGCTAGCGGAGGTAGTCAGGCATACAACTCATGCCAGATACTCTCTCACACACATGCTTGCATGAAACACATCATTGGAGGACCCAACATTTCACTGGCTAGTGGAGGTATGTAGTCAGGCAATGCAACTCATGCCAGATACTATCTCACACACACACACATGCTTGCATGAAAAGTAACTGAATCTTAATTATTTTTTCCCCTTCTTTTAAGGAATTTATCCTTTGACACAAACATCACCTGGACCTGGGAATGGAGGTATGGGAATGAATCATGGGGGGTTATTCATACTGCCACTTGCACCACTCAATCGGGGAGCCATTGCTAACCTTTCAGCCTCGAGGAGAGGGAGGGTTAGTGGCGACTAAATAGGAGATTTATTTATTTGGAAGGGCGAGCGCAGGCACAGGGCAAGGCTGAGTACACCATGATGCAGCAACTAGTGGCCTGGAGCCCTGCACGTAGCAGAGTACACCATGATGCAGCAACTAGTGGCCTGGAGCCCTGCACGTAGCAGAGTACACCATGATGCAGCAACTAGTGGCCTGGAGCCAGACACCACACACGAGGCAGAGTACACCATGATGCAGCAACAAGTGGCCCAGAGCCCCACACGAGGCTGAGTACACCATGATGCAGCAACAAGTGGCCTGGATCCCCACACGAGGCTGAGTACACCATGATGCAGCAACTAGTGGCCTGGAGCCCCACACGTAGCTGAGTACACCATGATGCAGCAACAAGTGGCTCAGAGCCCCACACGCGGCTGAGTACACCATGATGCAGCAACTAGTGGCCTGGAGCCACACACGAGGCTGAGTACACCATGATGCAGCAACAAGTGGCCTGGATCCCCACACGCGGCTGAGTACACCATGATGCAGCAACTAGTGGCCTGGAGCCACACACGAGGCTGAGTACACCATGATGCAGCAACAAGTGGCCTGGAGCCACACACGAGGCTGAGTACACCATGATGCAGCAACTAGTGGCCTGGAGCCAGACACCACACACGAGGCTGAGTACACCATGATGCAGCAACAAGTGGCCTGGAGTCCCGCACGAGGCAGTGTACACCATGATGCAGCAACAAGTGGCCCAGAGCCACACACGAGGCTGAGTACACCATGATGCAGCAACAAGTGGCCTGGAGCCCCACACGAGGCTGAGTACACCATGATGCAGCAACAAGTGGCCTGGAGCCCCACACGAGGCTGAGTACACCATGATGCAGCAACAAGTGGCCCAGAGCCACACACGAGGCTGAGTACACCATGATGCAGCAACAAGTGGCCTGGAGCCCCACACGAGGCTGAGTACACCATGATGCAGCAACAAGTGGCCTGGAGCCCCACACGAGGCTGAGTACACCATGATGCAGCAACTAGTGGCCTGGAGCCAGACACCACACACGAGGCTGAGTACACCATGATGCAGCAACAAGTGGCCTGGAGTCCCGCACGAGGCAGTGTACACCATGATGCAGCAACAAGTGGCCCAGAGCCACACACGAGGCTGAGTACACCATGATGCAGCAACAAGTGGCCTGGAGCCCCACACGAGGCTGAGTACACCATGATGCAGCAACAAGTGGCCTGGAGCCCCACACGAGGCTGAGTACACCATGATGCAGCAACAAGTGGCCTGGAGCCCCACACAAGGCAGAGTACACCATGATGCAGCAACAAGTGGCCTGGAGTCCCGCACGAGGCAGTGTACACCATGATGCAGCAACAAGTGGCCCAGAGCCACACACGAGGCTGAGTACACCATGATGCAGCAACAAGTGGCCTGGAGCCCCACACGAGGCTGAGTACACCATGATGCAGCAACAAGTGGCCTGGAGCCCCACACGAGGCTGAGTACACCATGATGCAGCAACAAGTGGCCTGGAGCCCCACACGAGGCTGAGTACACCATGATGCAGCAAGAACTTTTTGAGAGCTACTATACAAGTAGTCGTCTTCTAGAAGAACTCGATTTTGTTCAAGTTCACTATCATAGGAATGAGTGAGTATCTGCTACTCATATGCGCTTACATGTAGAGAGTGCATGGATCAGGAGGTGTGGCAGAAGCAAACATGGCACGTGCCTCTAGTTCCCCCCGAGGAGTCACTATTTCACTCAGCAAGAGGAAGGAGGAGGGGGCCTACTATTAGAGGACAACTAAAGGTCCACATTAATGTGCGCTGGGGCCTAGGGTAAAACTCTTCAAGTCTACATACTGTATGTGCACTCGTCGTGCCCAGACTAGCTCCGAAATAAAGCATACATAATCTGCCTACCAAAGTCAGTCAAAATCATATCCTGTAACTGTACTTGAGATGGAGTTTGTTTTTGCATCCTTTTCTTGCTAATCAGCTACACACCTGCGCAGATGCGCTGGAAACATTTTCTGCAGAGAAGAAAGAGGAGAGAGGGAAAGGCAGAACCAACGAAGGTTGTGACTGCACGAACTTCAGAAGTCCAGATGCAGGACGAACGTAGTTAGTCTAGCTAGCTGCTCCAGCTAGGTAGTTTGGCTGCAGGTCACAGATAGTATACAGCAGCTCCAAAGTTCCCAACTGCAGCCATCGCAAAGACGCGAGTGAATGAAATTCTTTTCAACACACACTCGCATAGTTATTTGAACGCTTTAATTTGTCGGTCTTTTCGAACGCTTTAATTTGTCGGTCTTTTCGACTCAAACCACCTATGGAAGTGGACCAGAATAATGCACATTATTCTAATTTGAATTCAGTGTGGACGCGACCAATGCAAATTATGCTCGTTGACTCGTGCAGTGTGGACCGGCCTCAAATGAGAGTCACCGCAGATCAGCAAATACAATATGTGACGGGCTCTGCGAAAAGGGCCCACTTCGCGCAAGATATAAAATTTGAGTTATTGGCACTAAGATATAGCACACCTTATTACCTTCAAAGTGGTCTATATAGCGTCATCATAGCTTGTTGGCTTGCTGAGCTATGACCGATTTAACACAGCTAAGAACAAGGCCATCATTCCAAGAAAACGGCCTTTCAATGTTTACTTCGGCGACAACTTCGATTTCTGTAATCTTCCGCGTTACGCGGTTTTGAGGTAGCACGTGATTCTACAAGATACGCCCTTCATAGTTCGTGGAGAAAAGTAACACTTCTTGGAGGAGCTTTTCTTCGCTTCCACAGCGCAGCCCAGGACTTAGAACACCACTAGAGCCAAAAAACACTTCGTGCCTTCATGGAACAAGCAGGTATTCTTAGGAGGAAAAGCAGGTGAGAGAATTTACTAGCTGTGTTGAACCACCAACTGTACCTTTTTTTGGTTTAACTTGTTTTCTAGCCCACAGTTGGCCTTTGTTTAACTTGTTTTCTAGCCCACAGTTAGCCTTTGTTCACAGTTAGCCTTTGTTTAACTTGTTTTCTAGCCCACAGTTAGCCTTTGATAACTTGTTTTCTATCCCACAGTTAGACTTTCTTTAACTTTTCTACCCCACAGTTAGCTTTTATTTAACTTGCTTTTCTAGCCCACAGTTATTTAACTGGTTTTCTAGCCCACAGTTAGCCTTTATTTTCTAGCCCATAGTTAGTCTTTATTTAACTTTTTTCTAGCCCACAGTTTTTTCTAGCCTTTATTTATTTAGCCCATAGTTAGTGTTTAGTTTCTAGCCCACAGTTAGTGTTTATTAAACTTAGTTTCAGTTCATCAGTAAGCCAGCTACTTGTCCTAACCCAGTTTTCTTTCTCTTTTGTTGTTGTTAGAACTAAGTATTATTAGATACCTAAAAATAAAAGGTAGGACAAGAAGAAGAATTATACAGTGTTACAACAACAACATTGGTTCAAGAGGCCTATTGTTACATGATCTACTGTTATGTCCCTCCTTTCTGCAGATCGTACAAGTGCATTTCTTGGCAGAGGGAAGATAATCCTCTTTATTCTGATTACCAGTTGGTGAGGAGGGAGTGCTGGAAGGCCTGGGGACAGCTGGCAAAGGACACGTACTATCCTTCTCATCTTCAGGACAAAATGGTCGAATTTGTTGGGACAAATACCACTATCTCTCAGCTGACATTGGTTTTGGATGAATAACTGCTGGAAGATCTTCATCGTCAGGAGTCCAAGGAGCTTTCAATAGGTTGAGTGAGTGCTCAGAGGTGTCAGAATGTGTTTTTATTACCACAACCCCTGGGATTACCGAGTCAAAGTGAAAGTGAGAGAACTGTTTTATACCGACACCTTCTTCATTTTAGCAGCAAAAAATGTCGGTCCAGTCATACGTCGGCACAATGGTGGTCCCATTCTCCCTAGACACTAGCTGTAGTATATTGCACACAGCACAATCCTCAACTACTTGTGCAATACCCATCAAGCTGCCAATTTTTGTCCTACGGTATAATCGTTTGACCAATCCAAAGCACCAATCAGGTGCAAACTTGGTATGCCCTACGACAAGAAAGGACAAGGTGACTTTGGTATGTCTTCCTGTCAAGCACCGCCACAAAAGATATTGTATCATGCAACTATTTTTGTTCTGACTGGTACAATTATCAGCATGCAGGAAGACTTCTTTTTCACCAAGGCCATGATGTTGGAAAAAATAGTGAAGCTAACTGACAACTACATTTGCTCCTTTTCCAGTTTCCAGCCTCATCAGTTAAAAAGTTAATTTGGCGAGGTATTGCCTCACAATTAACACCAAAAATGCTACACTTTCGTGGTGTGAGGAAGAAGATAGGTCCAGGCTGGAGTGGATCAGCGGAAGGTTAATGCACTTGCTGTGCATAATCAAAACTGTAATGCACCTTGATGTTGTTTGAATTTGCTGCAATTTGGGATTGAGGTTGTGGGGGTAAAAATGTATTCTCTTCGGTGAAGTACTCCCGGACTTCTCGCCGGCACTCGTCACAGGTGGTTTTGTAGAACGACCTTTCCAGCTGCACAATTCGAAGGTGCTTTTCTGCTGCTTTTATAGTAGCACATTTCTCCACATCAGGACAGTTAGCAGCTCGGAGGATAGCTGTACTGTTCTGTTGGGATTGCCAGCACAAGTCAGACATAGGCTTCATAATAATAATGGATGGAAGCAGTGACTGCCAGAGCTTATTGAAGGTGGAGTATGCAGCAGGACATGCACAGGGTGTGGAGTCAGCAGCTTCACAATACACCCTCCAGATCCCTCTCTTGGATACGCTAGAAGGTAGCAGCTTGATGTCCCGTCTGCTATAACCTGGTATGCGATCAGGAAGGAGGAGGCCATTCTGATCAGCATAGTTTAGTAAGAACCTGACAACAAACTCTACCGAAGAAAATGCAAGGGCATTGTGAGGAAGACGCCTGGTGTTTCCATGGACACGTGGTGCAAGCCCATTGTCCTTGAAGTGCGTCACCAAGTTCTTTATTCGTTTCTCGCCAACAGTGTGAAGGAAACGAAACGTGAAAGGACACAATGGTTGCCCCTGATGGTAATATTTCGTGTACTTTTTCTGTCTACTCATCAGTGAATGCCGGGAGTCTACAGCAACCATCTCCATCGAATTTGAGGTAGCCATGAGCTGCCTAAGCAAGACCATGTCCAACTCATTATGTGTCAGGGAATTGCAGTGTGAGCGAAAATCGAAGACATGCTGCAAGGAAAATTGGAGAGAGCAACTTTTTCCATCACGAAGACGACAACCACATCCAGCATCCAAGAAATCTCCAACTTGCTTATTTTCCTCAATGTCGGAAAGTGTTGGTTCGACGACATCAATCATTTGAAGATTCTCCAGGGCTTCACTCACTTGCTCATCACGGTCCAAATCTTCCTCCTCAATTTCTTCATCCTCACTGATCTCCTCCTCCAGACCCATCTCGCCAACCTCTACCACTCTGCTACTGCACAAAAGTTCTGTCTCTGTAAATAGTATGCACACAGATGTACTATAATTCCAACACATTACTCCTAAATTTTTGTCGATACAGTGCTATTTAGCTATTCAGTACTATGATATATATTTTGGCTATGAACACACCTGTCTTCACTAAAATTACCATGATTTCCTGCTCCAGTCACATCATCACTGTCCATTTCTCCTTCAAAAGGAGTGTCAAAGTAGTCTTGTAAGACATCCAGCAAGGGTTGTTGGTCTTTCTCACAAAAGTGAAGCAAACCATTCACCGCTCTAGCAGCTTCCCCAGCACTAGTTTGAAAAGTCATTCTGCAGCTGTTGCTGTCTGTGGTAACGTGTCATAAAGGCGCGCGGGTACCTCCCATACTTCCGTGTGCGCGTAGTATTCTTCCGTGGCAGTTAAACTTCAATCTCGGTTATGCATCCAAGAAGTCTGAGTCCGAGTTTTCTGAGGCCATGCTCGGCACGAACCAGACGCTTTTATGTAGGTCATCAAACTTCACAGAAAGTTAGCTAAAAGATAATAGATACTTATAAGCTAATAGAATGGATTTTATAAAATTTTGCCCTCAGCACTGCTTTAGGTTGTATCTCGATTTCAATATCTGCGCGAAGTGGGCCCTTTTCGCAGAACCTGTCACATATGCGCTTGTAATTAGCATGCAGCCACAATACATGTATACCCTCTAGAGGACCCTCAAAAAAATTAGTGGATCTAGTGGAAGGTTTTGGCTGTGGACTTCTTTCTTTGGTACATGTAACTAACAGTGCTACACCTGTGGTTTGCAGCAATAGCTTTCCCACCATGCAGGGCTCCTAAAACTAAATTTTACCTGTAGACTTCCTTCTAAGCCTGTGGCTTAGGGCTATAGCTTTCTCACAGCACTGAGAGCTCTATAGAAAACACAATACATTCAATGAGCTAGACTGTAGCTGTGGCTAGGAAACTTAATCCAAGGGTAGGTTCTTCCAGTTTCGATCTTTAGACCAAGCCTAGACCAGTACAATAGCTAGAGCTATGTACATCCGTGCATCATAGCTATAGCTTGACTCACAAGCACTCCAGTACCGTATTGAAAGGGAAGTATATATACAAGGTGGCTATTCAAAGTCCTTGTGTTTTAGACGCTTGGTTTGTTATTGCCATACACATCCAGTAGCTGACCTTGTCTAGACATATCAAGGACTATCAAGGGTAGCTACAGCTTTAGTTACTCAACTTCTGTTAGAAGACCATATGCAAAGGTAAATGCTAGAGCATCTACATGCAGTCGAAACTTTGAGAGAGTAGATTTCAAGTTGATTATTGAGAAGGTCATTGTAATAGACAATAGGCACTAGATGCATGACTATCTACTAGTAGGAGCCTTCCCAAGCCTTCCTCCTCATTTCAGTAGCTATGACTAGTATACTATATGGAGCCTTCCCAAGCCTTCCTCCTCATTTCAGTAGCTATGACTAGTATACTATATGGAGCCTTCCCAAGCCTTCCTCCTCATTTCAGTTGAATGGATAACTAATGCTTAAGCATATACTAGTGATAGTTATTACTCATTAAAAAAAATTATTTTAAACTTAGATTACTGTAAAAGGTGGAGGTATAGTGGGGTTCACTTAGATTAGATTACTGCTTTGGCATTAAGTCTCCCCCACCATTAAGAGGAAGGATATGAATTGCATCATCATTTTAAATTTCAAACTGGTAGTCATAGCAACAAGCCATTCCATTCTCCTACACCGAGAAAATCATATAAATCATATAAAACACGGGTATAAAACAGAATCCGTTCCAAATCAATCCTAATCTCTATTCCATTTTCCCATTCCCAGAAAGTAACATTCAACCACAGTGAACTAAAATGGACCAGACTCCATTCCAACCAATCCCAATTTCCTGCAGTATTAATTTCAAGACCTCATACCTTGTGGCTCTGAGAAGACCTACTCCTTGCCAGGACGTGGCTTCTGTTGGACTGGCTCACAGCCTCCATGAGGCCATGCAGCTTGTTCAGCCATTGCTGCTGCTTGCGGGTACTGCCCAAGTCTATTTCGTAGGAGTGGTTATGGTGAATATGGGAGAAGACTTTCAGCATGCTCGGATTGGCCTTGCAGAACTTCAGGTCTATCTGGAGTTCAGAGGCCTGCGAGGGTGAAACAGTCAGTTTCAACAATGGTAGACGTTCTTTGACACACACACTGATTATCATAAAACAGAGACTCTATTACCTGAACATTAGAATAGACTCTATTACCTGCACATTAGATTATGCTAGAAAGATACTCTATTACCTGCACATTAGATTATACTAGAATAGAGACTCTATTACCTGCACATTAGATTATACTGGAATAGAGACTCTATTACCTAAACATTAGATTATACTGGAATAGAGACTCTATTACCTGCACATTAGATTATACTGGAATAGAGACTCTATTACCTAAACATTAGATTATACTAGTCTCTATTATACCTGAACTTAGATTATACTAGAATAGAGACTCTATTACCTGAACCTTTAGATTATACTAGAATAGACTCTATTACCTGAACATTAGATTAGAGACTCGATTACCTGAACAGTATATTGGACCAAGCCTATATAGACCAATGATGGACCAAGCCTAGACCAATGATGGACCCCGCCTAGACCAATGATGGACCCAGCCTAGACCAATGATGGACCCAGACTAGACCAATGATGGACCCAGCCTATACCAATGATGGACCAAGCCTACACCGATGATGGACCAAGCCTACACCAATGATGGACCCAGCCTAGACCAATGATGGACCATACCTACACCAATGATGGACCCAGCCTAGACTAATGATGGACCAAGCCTAGACCAATGATGGACCCAGCCTAGACCAATGATGGACCCAGCCTAGACCAATGATGGACCAAGCCTAGACCAATGATGGACCCAGCCTAGACCAATGATGGACCAAGCCTAGACTAATGATGGACCAAGCCTAGACCAATGATGGACCCAGCCTAGACCAATGATGGACCCAGCCTACACCAATGATGGACCCAGGCTAGACCAATGATGGACCAAGCCTAGACTAATGATGGACCCAGCCTAGACCAATGATGGACCAAGCCTACACCAATGATGGACCCAGCCTAGACCAATGATGGACCCAGCCTACACCAATGATGGACCCAGCCTAGACCAATGATGGACCCAGCCTAGACCAATGATGGACCAAGCCTAGACCAATGATGGACCAAGCCTAGACCAATGATGGACCAAGCCTAGACTAATGATGGACCAAGCCTAGACCAATGATGGACCCAGCCTAGACCAATGATGGACCCAGCCTAGACCAATGATGGACCCAGTGATGGACCAAGCCTACACCAATGATGGACCAAGCCTAGACTAATGATGGACCAAGCATAGACCAATGATGGACCCAGCCTAGACCAATGATGGACCAAGCCTAGACTAATGATGGACCCAGCCTAGACCAATGATGGACCCAGCCTAGAGCAATGATGGACCAAGCCTAGACCAATGATGGACCAAGCCTAGACTAATGATGGACCAAGCCTAGACTAATGATGGACCCAGCCTAGACCAATGATGGACCCAGCCTAGACCAATGATGGACCAAGCCTAGACCAATGATGGACTCAGCCTAGACTAATGATGGACCAAGCCTAGACCAATGATGGACCCAGCCTAGACCAATGATGGACCAAGCCTAGACTAATGATGGACCAAGCCTAGACCAATGATGGACCAAGCCTAGACTAATGATGGACCCAGCCTAGACCAATGATGGACCCAGCCTAGACCAATGATGGACCAACCTAGACTAATGATGGACCCAGCCTAGACCAATGATGGACCCAGCCTAGACCAATGATGGACCCAGCCTAGACCAATGATGGACTCAGCCTAGACCAATGATGGACCAAGCCTAGACCAATGATGGACCAAGCCTAGACCAATGATGGACCCAGCCTAGACCAATGATGGACTCAGCCTAGACCAATGATGGACCAAGCCTAGACCAATGATGGACCAAGCCTACACCAATGATGGACCAAGCCTAGACCAATGATGGACCCAGCCTAGACTAATGATGGACTCAGCCTAGACTAATGATGGACCAAGCCTAGACCAATGATGGACCCAGCCTAGACCAATGATGGACCCAGCCTAGACTAATGATGGACCCAGCCTACACCAATGATGGACCCAACTTAGACCAATGATGGACCAAGCCTAGACCAATGATGGACCAAGCCTAGACTAATGATGGACCAAGCCTAGACCAATGATGGACCAAGCCTAGACTAATGATGGACCCAGCCTAGACCAATGATGGACCCAGCCTACACCAATGATGGACCCAGCCTACACCAATGATGGACCCAGCCTACACCAATGATGGACCCAACTTAGACCAATGATGGACCAAGCCTAGACCAATGATGGACCAAGCCTAGACCAATGATGGACCAAGCCTAGACTAATGATGGACCAAGCCTAGACCACTGCAGCAGCTATAGCTAGAGCCTACTCATGATGCACTTTTGAAGTTCTCTAGTGTCTTTTCATACCACATAAAGTAGTTGTATAAAGTAGTTGTATAAACTGAAGTTGCTTGCCAGGGGAGCTTCTCTGCCCTCACATAGTTGACAGACTTGATGAATAACAAAAGCAAAAAAAATCCCAGGTTGGCTGCCATCAGAGAGGCGAGTTTTATTATTATTATTTTGAATAATTATGCTACCTCTACCTTCGTCACAAGAGTCGGCTTCTGAAAAAAAACTATTCATAGTGGCGAAAATGACTCGGTTCAGTTAGTCTCGACTTTGCTCATATACAAGCAAGCAAGCAAGTTAATTGTACACACGATCTTTTACCGATTCTTAGATATTCTTCAGAATTCAGAAACAGATTAGATGCTGCAATGTATTAGACAATAATGAGTCTGTAATATTGTGAAGAATGGACATACTGTGCACAAGTTATGCGTGGAGGGAAAGCTACACAGACGCAGGTCATGACGACAAATCTCAAGGGGGTGCCGGTTTATTACCTTCGCAAAGGGTTCAAGGTGTGCAGGAAGTACATGTGCTAAAACCACCATTTAGGGACCTTTACAAGCTGCTAATGTGAGTTAAACTGCGATATAGACTTCAGTTGCTGTTTTTTGTATGGGTCTTTGGGGTCCCGCCATTTAAAATAGGGGTCAAACCAATATAGATAGTCCACTGCACTTCCCATATAACTCCCACATTTCACTGTCGATAAAGATGTGACAAAGTTTCTAATGAATTTTAATAATACAATTTCCAAGGGGGGGGGGGGGGGGGCAATGAAACACTGCCCCTCCCTGGACGAGGCAAGGTACAAGTAATACACATTATTATCAGTGTTACCTGACCAAGCAAATCATATCTGGCACATCAGACGTTCCATACCCCATGAACCTTCTCGTACACCTGCTAGTTCCATTACTAATGGAGCTATTGCACGCTGTCCGTGGGATCTTGAAACATACTTCAAGTGACCTCAGTCTGACCTTGCCAATTGTATGTCGGAGATCTCAAAGTTTCCAGCTTGGCTCCTCCCTAGACTGGCAGCAAGGTAGGTGACTTGCAGCTGCTGCTTGATCACCATAAGCTTCCCTGCACCAACAGAAGGCTGCACTCCACTCACACCAGCATGCTTAATCTTAAAAATGAGTACTAATTGGCTCTAAAGTTTGTGGGATTATTACTTGATAAATATCACTACAGCACTTCCTGTAATACATATTTAACTGGGCACTTCCTGTATTCTAGTCAGATGTGCAATAGCTCCTTTACATGGGGGAAAGCTCCAAGACTAGTGCTCCAGTCATTCGGAGTTCAAAGGTACATAGCCAGGAGGTGAGGTGTGTAGCTAGTTACATATTAGTCACCATGGAGTTTCCACCTTTGTTATCACGAAGGATTTGGACGATTGTTTGACTTACCAGAACGTGTCCCTTGTAAGTGTACTTCTTGGCATCCTTCTTCTTCAGAATGATAAGGAGTTTCTCAAACAGAACCACCTGCCGTGGTATGCTCTTAAACCCCACCTTGCAGCTGTTCTGTAACCACAACAACAACCATAACAGCAACACAACAACCATAACAACAACACAACCATAACAACACAACAACCATAACAACAACACAACAACACAACACAACAACAACAATGTTGGCACACATCATTGGACAACAATAAGGAAATCTCAGCAATACACAAAACAAAGAAGACAATTTCCTTTCTCTGACCCTTGAACAATATTTTTACAATGAGAGACACGAACCCTTTCATACAAAAACTTGCAGCTCTAGCTCAACTTTCAGGAGACAATGGAAGTTATTACAACGAACATTCCTATAAGGCCATCACATACACTCATGCAGAGCATGGGACTGTCTTACCACACTGTGCATTGTCAGAGTGAGTCAGCCAGTCATCCACACTGTGCATTGTCAGAGTGAGTCAGCCAGTCATCCACACTGTGCATTGTCAGAGTGAGTCAGCCAGTCATCCACACTGTGCATTGTCAGAGTGAGTCAGCCAGTCATCCACACTGTGCATTGTCAGAGTGAGTCAGCCAGTCATCCACACTACTGCACTTGCCAGAGTGTGAGTCAACCAGTCATCCACACTACTGCACTTGCCAGAGTGTGAGTCAGCCAGTCAGCCACACTACTGCACTTGCCAGAGTGTGAGTCAGCCAGTCAGCCACACTACTGCACTTGCCAGAGTGTGAGTCAGCCAGTCAGCCACACTACTGCACTTGCCAGAGTGTGAGTCAGCCAGTCAGCCACACTACTACACTTGCCAGAGTGTGAGTCAGCCAGTCAGCCACACTACTGCACTTGCCAGAGTGTGAGTCAGCCAGTCAGCCTGTCCTACAACATGATCTCTGCTACTGCAGACTGACCTACAACATGATCTCTGCTACTGCAGACTGACCTACAACATGATCTCTGCTACTGCAGACTGACCTACAACATGATCTCTGCTACTGCAGACTGACCTACAACATGATCTCTGCTACTGCAGACTGACCTACAACCTGATCTCTGCTACTGCAGACTGACCTACAACATGATCTCTGCTACTGACAGACTGACTAATCTCTTGGTGCAATCGGACATGAACACAGTTTTGTGACTCAAAGGTTTGACCTGACCTATATATGTATATATATATAGTCCAGTAAATAGAGACCATCTCTGGAATTTTTTTTTAATAATAATGATAATAATAGTGATAATTAATAAACAAATTTATAAAAATAAATTCAACAGAAACAATACATCACCTCCTGAACTCACCTCAATGATTAGTTCACCATATGCACTGAGGTTCTTCACCTGCAGAATTAAAACAACAAGAATGCATAGAAGCTGCACTACTTTACAACAACAGCAAAACAAGGACTTACATCTTTGCCAGCTAATCCGGAGGTATTGGTTTGGAGGTCCATGATCCTCTCAGCATTCTCCTTCTGTTTCTGGACGTTGTTGATGTAATCTCCAATCTGAAGCATGGTCTGGTGAGCAGCATGCAGGCTCTCATAACCATGGAGATTGCTATCAAAGTGCTTCACTATTTCCTAAAATAAAGGCAAGAGACAAACCTGAATCTTCAGAAACCTAAACTAAGCACAAATCAATCCTAAAATAAGCACACCTGACTCTTTCCAGTGTTTGCATTTTACCCGGGTAAAACCTATTTAACCCAACGGGTTGGGTAAAACCTGTGTTTTAGGTATTTCGCCCAGGTTATACCTCTATTTTACCCGGGTTTTACCCAGGTATTACCCAGTGATATAAAACACTTATTTGTAGCCCTGTCACAGCCCTGTCCCAGAGCCACAAGTGTCTGGGTGGTGGTGGACACCAGGGCTATTTAAATGGCAAGCAAATACCACAGGTCATCATTCACTGCTTACACTTTAGCAAGTGTACTGCAATTACAAAAATTAGAAAGCCCAGAAATTCGTCTTCTGCCACAGGCTCCTGCGAGGACCTCAGGAGATTGACTATTAAATCTGTTTAACTTGCATATCAATTGGACTTTAATCCCATGAATCTTTTTTAAATATTTAAATAATTCATTAAATAAAAAAATATATACTCTAGTAGACAACCTTGTCACTTGGTAAATAAATGCTGAGTGAAACACAGCTCCTGTTTTTGTCTAGTTCTTTACAGTTGCCATTTATTCAATGTCTTACTTCCTGATTACAGAATTAATTCCTAATAATATCTTTACAGTTTCTAATAAATCTATTGTGTCTATTATTTTATCCTGGGTTGTATCCATGTTTGAGTAAAACCTGGGTAAAACCCGGGTAAAAGGTATTTAACCCAACCCGGGTTAAACCCGGGTTACACCCAAGCCCTGGGTAAAACTTACGAACTCTGACTCTTTCAGAAACCTAAACTAAGCACACCTGAATCTTCAGAAACCTAAACTAAGCACACCTGACTCTTTCAGGAACCCCATCCACCTCTCTCCCTCTCACCTCACCCCCCTCTCTCCCTCTCACCCCACCACCCTCTCCCCATCACCACAACCAATCTCCCTCTCCTTCCCAGTCTCCCCACAATCCTCTTTAGTCCAAACGTGTCGGTCCACCACAACCTTTCCTAGGGCATCTGCGGGGCAAAGGTGAGTATCCTAGAATGTCCCTAGTGAGGGGGGACTTGACTAGACAGCACAGAGGGAAGGAGGTGGAGGCTTTAAGGCTATCCTAGGGCTAGGGTAAAGAGCCTAGAACAGTGAGTCTTGGGCTATGGTTAAGGGTATCCCGGAGCCCCAAGTCTCCTGCGATTCTAATCCGGGACCCATGCTATGCATTGTCAGTCACTGCCACTAGCAACATCTCAGGATATCCAAGGAATGGCTGTGGCATTTCTCTCCGAGTATTCCATGCTTCAAAGTTCAGTGAACTCCTTTCTCTCCCATCCCTCCTTATACGCACGCCTGACCCGCTCTTCTCATTCCCTCCCTCTGTGGCACGTACCTTCAGCATGATGTGGTAGCGCATGATCCGCTGCACAGGTTTGATTAGCTGTGATGACAGGGGCAAGAGGTGGCCAAGTTTACTTTGGCACGCTGAGAGGAAGTGTTCAAGGTCCTTGTCACTCTCGGTGAGCTGCAGGAGGCAATTCACAGCCGCGTCGTAGTTGGTGCAATACCTGGCGTACATCTTGAACTTCTCTTTCTAAGAAAGGGGAAGGGGGAGATCAGTGTATAATGGTAACGATACAATAATAATAATTACAATAATAATAATAATAATAATAATAATAATAGTAGTAGTAGTAGTAGTAGTAGTAGTAGTAGTAGTAGTAGTAGTAGTAGTAGTAGTAGTAGTAGTAGTAGTAGTAGTAGTAGTAGTAGTAGTAGTAGTAGTAGTAGTAGTAGTAGTAGTAGTAGTAGTAGTAGTAGTAGTAGTAGTAGTAGTAGTAGTAGTAGTAGTAGTAGTAGTAGTAGTAGTAGTAGTAGTAGTAGTAGTAGTAGTAGTAGTAGTAGTAGTAGTAGTAGTAGTAGTAGTAGTAGTAGTAGTAGTAGTAGTAGTAGTAGTAGTAGTAGTAGTAGTAGTAGTAGTAGTAGTAGTAGTAGTAGTAGTAGTAGTAGTAGTAGTAGTAGTAGTAGTAGTAGTAGTAGTAGTAGTAGTAGTAGTAGTAGTAGTAGTAGTAGTAGTAGTAGTAGTAGTAGTAGTAGTAGTAGTAGTAGTAGTAGTAGTAGTAGTAGTAGTAGTAGTAGTAGTAGTAGTAGTAGTAGTAGTAGTAGTAGTAGTAGTAGTAGTAGTAGTAGTAGTAGTAGTAGTAGTAGTAGTAGTAGTAGTAGTAGTAGTAGTAATAATAATAATAATAATAATAATAATAATAATAATAATAATAATAATAATAATAATAATAATAATAATAATAATAATAATAATAATAATAATAATAATAATAATAATAATAATAATAATAATAATAATAATAATAATAATAATAATAATAATAATAATAATAATAATAATAATAAGTGTGTGTAGGGGGGGAGAGGGGGGGAAGTTCTATGGCTTGTTTTGCAGTTACCTAACGGCCCGTGACATACATAATGAAGTGGCAACCGTGGAGTGTTTCATCTTTAACACAGGAAGAGGAAGAATAAACACCCATTCTTGGCGGGTATATCCACGCACGTGTTCCAACTCGAGTGCATTTCGGTAGCATTTCGGTAGCATTTCGGTAGCCATTACCAAAAAAAGTTTTTCTGAAGCTCAAACGGTGAAACATCACTCAAGTTGCTGGCTGGCGTGGGTGCATCTACCACTGCTATCACTCCAGTTGCTGGCTGGCGGGGATCCATCTACCCCTGCTATCACTCAAGTTGCTGGCTGGCGAGGATGCATCTACCCCTGCTATCACTCAAGTTGCTGGCTGGTGGGGATCCATCTACCCCTGCTATCACTCAAGGCTGGTGGGGGTGCATCTACCCCTGCTATCACTCAAGGCTGGTGTGGGTGCATCTCCTGCTATCACTCCAGTTGCTGGCTGGCGGGGATCCATCTACCCCTGCTATCACTCAAGTTGCTGGCTGGCGGGGGTGCATCTACCCCTGCTATCACTCAAGTTGCTGGCTGGTGGGGGTGCATCTACCCCTGCGAGTTGCTGAAGTGGCCATGCTTACAGTGGCAGGCATCGTCGTCATCAGCTTCTACAAAACAAAAAGCTCAAAGAGGGTGAGTAGCCACAAACATGGCTAGCTATGTACAGCTAATACAGTAGCAGCCGAAACCACCATATACGTAAGCAGCTACCGATGCTAGTTTTAGCTGAAACACGAGCTCTGGTGTTGAAGGGTTTTAAAGAGGGTCCAATATATAGGGAGAGTACTAGCATATATAGTCCCTGACAATTCTGCGGTGGGAACTAGATGTTCAATGCTCCAGACATACTTCCGTTCATCTATTTTTATTTAAAAAAAATTAATTTGGGTTTAATTCTATCAGTTCTTTTTCCTTGTAGTAATAATAATTAGTCGACAAATTGGAGTGTGGATGGGCAGAATGTTTTCTGTTTGGTGTGTGTGGGTGTGTGTGCAGTGTGGACAAGCGTGAGTCTTACTGTGGCAACAAACACTTGTCCGAACTCATGTGGGTCTCCCTGCTGGAGCTTCAACTCCTTCAGCAAATATCTACAACAAAACAACAACAACAATTTCTATAACAACCTCCAGGAAACATTATTAATAAGGGGGGACTATACCATGAGACAAAAAAACACTTGTGGTTCCGATTTTAGAGCTCCATAGATTATACACAATTCACTCTAGATGAAGTTGATATGTAGCTCAAAAGGTAGATCTCTCTGTGTGCTTTCTTTTGATACTAAAAATGTGGGATAGGTACAACTCTATAAGTTACTGCAGCTAAAGTGGGGGCACCTCAAAACCTGAGTGCCTGATTTTGATTGGAGAGTGCTAGATAACTGAAATTAGCACCCGTGGCAAGGGGAAGCCCTGCTCTATACGCGAGTGTTTTCATTAGTCACTAAACCGTGAGTAAGTGGTCAAACATAGAATTCCGCAACTCGGGATGTCCACATTGTGCTGGCATAATTCATAATTTCGAGCATAATAGGGGGAGTGAGCATAGGGAATTTATGCCGCGATAATATGAATTTGGGGTGGGGGTGGGGGGGGTTAATTGTGTTATGTGTCATAATTTGTTTCCTGGTGGGCGCAGAAAACACTGGCTGAACTGAATTCTTCACATTCCCTGTTGAGTGAAGATACAGTAGGAGAATCTGAGGCACTACAGCCCTAGGACAGTAGTGAGGTCAGTGTTAGATGTACTTTAGTATCCAGCTTCTGATTATGCCAGAAAGAGGAAAGTTCTCCATCACCCCACCCTCTGAGGCCAAGAGCCTAGCAAGAACAACCACAGTCAATAACTCCTCAAGCCAGTGTGAAAGAATTTGGAGAGGACTCTCTTGTCATTCAATGTGGAAATGTTCAGCCTCTCTGTGCCTCTGAAGAAAAGTATTATCAAGTTTCATGTTGATTCTCTGGAGTACAAATCTTCTGAGGTGAGAGCACAACGTAGAGAAGCTAGACAGAAGGGTATTGCAGAAGCACCGACAAAATACTTGTCCACCATATCTCTTCCTGCCAGTGTCTGTGTCCACCGTATCTCTTCCTGCGAGTGTTTGTGTCCACCATATCTCTTCCTGTGAGTGTCTGTGTCCACCACATACATCATTTCTTAGAGCTGGTGTTCGCTTATAATTAAAAAAGTCAATTATTTTCGTGATCATCTCGAGGAAAGTGCTTACAGTATAATAATCACTATCTTTTATCAATATTGTTGAAGCATAATTGAGCCTAGTGGGTAAGTCTATGAGCACAATAGGTAGTTTCAGGAAATGCTATTCAGCATAATAGGCAAAATTATGTGGATATCCATCATGACCTATCAACACTTTAAGTGCACATTAAATTAAAGCGCACACACTCGACCACTTCTCCAGTTTTAGAGTATGGCATCCTCTTGCCCCAGATACTAATTTCAGCCCTCGAGCACTTTCCAAGCAGGAGCCACAACTGTTGCAAAACCAAGTACTCGGGTTTTGAGTTACCCACTTTAGCTGCAGTAACGTTGGCATAGTTATATGTACCTATGTATGCAACATTTTATGTGTCAAAAGAGAGCGCACAGAGAGAGCTATCTTTTGAGCCATACATTAAGTCCATATGGGGTAGTGTGCTGAATTAATGGTCCTCTAAAGTCGTAACCACGAGTTTTTATTTATTTATTGACTAGTCCTCCCTTTTAAACTTCATTGTCCACCTATTGCAAGCGATTGGTTCCTGCCCCTAACTTATTCTGAAAAGTAGTTGCTAATAATCAAGTGACCTCTGTCTGACATTGCACAACCACTCTGTGTTGATGATCACAGGGTTTCCTCGTGGCTCTTCCCTAGACTGGCAGCAAGGTTGGTGACTTGCAGCTGCTGCTTGATCACCATAAGCTTCCATCTCTGCACTAACAGAGAAAGCTACACACCACTCCCACCAGCATGCTCTGGGGTGGCCCTGCTCAAAAGAAACTGCAACTTTGTTATAATTAGCAACTTCATGAATCTCATTACAGCACATCCTATGATATTGTGCCCTATAGATTCTTCAAGCTCCAGCGGACTGCGCCAAAGGCATCTATTATTCAACGGTCCCTTAAACCTAATACGCTCCACACTCACCGGTGAAGGTCGTAGATGGCATCGATATTGCCAAAGAGAGTTTGGATGATTCTGTGGCACTGGTTGTCTGACCGGAGGTGATACACGAGAGGAGTACGATAGCCCTGCATAGGAGAAGGCGGACATAGGAGGAGTTGGAAGGAGATGGAGAATTACAATACAGACATTAAGAAATAAAGATACCCTGGATGTCTACGAGACCTGCACTGTGATGATGGACTACTAGCAATGTATATATCATTGGTACTGTCACGCCAAAATTGGTCCGGAAAGTGCCCCGGGGAAACCAATGCATAATTGAATGGGTACGTTTGCGTAGATCTGCATTAAGCTGATGGGTGCTGTTAGTTCCTAGGTGTTAGACTCCCCATGTCAAAGGCAACCATAGATACTCACTCACACTAGGTATCTGGAGGCGCCAGCTCAGTTTCCTGTAAGCAGGGCCTAGGCACTAGCAAGGTGCCCAATGGGTGCCAGCTCAGTTTCCTGTATATGCACTCAGCAGCTGCATTTGAAAGCCTAGTGCATATCAGCTAGGCACCCTAAAGGCACTCAGCAGCATATATATATATATATACAGTATATACCATTCTACTTCTACAAAGCAACAGCAGTTATCTCATGGCTAGTACAGGGCCAGTGCTATGCAAAACCAGGTGCTAGAATCAGAGCTAGAGATAGGGCACGGTACAAAAAAATGGGGGAGGGGGGGGAGGGGGCTGGAAGGATGACAGGTACCAAAGTGACTGTCACCAGGTATGGGTACGGGAGATTTAATATTGCCATGCATGGCCGTATCAACTACTCCCCTTACACTCACATAATTAAACACTAAGGTCACCTTTCTCACCGTATTGGGTCACCCACGCTCTATCTCCCCCCACCTAATATTGGAAGTGGTACAGTACCCTCCGACAAACATTGCCTCGCCAATAAGTAACAAGCATAGAGATACTCACGAAATCCCGATGCCCACTCGGCACAGACAAATACGACCAAGACAAACCTGCGAACACAAGACTCCATTATGGGAGACATTCTAAACTTAGTCCTGTGCATGCGCAGACACCAGCACACACACAACCACAGTGCTTCACACCCAATGTTACCACGACGATGGTGGTCCAAATCCCAACCTCGCCCTTACTTACGTTCAGAACATTCTCCAGAGACAGGATGTAGTCTCGCTCCGTCTGAAACATTTCCTGCACAGCATAGGCACACTTGATCGGCCAGGCAGTCAGCAAGTCAATGCCCACTACACAAACAGCAGAACAATGCCAGTCATTAACATCGAAGTATAGGACAGATCAGGGGAGGAGACAGGAGATGAAAAGTGGGGGGGCTGAGATATGCATGCATAAATTTTGCTGGACTACACCCACCTTGTCTAGCCATATATACTAGCTAATTGGTGGAACAATTATTATACTTCCTCCCATGAATTCTCACTCAACTGACAAATTTTATTTAAAGGACTCAATGGTGTATTGTTTGCATGATTGTGTGTACAAAGATAAATATAACACATCAAGGAAAGCTTCCAAAAAACTTCTTTCGTTCATCATTATTCATTGACGACTGAAACCAAGTCAAGTGAGTCAGTTAAATCTTTGTGGACATGGAGAAGCAAGCAAGTATTAAGCCTTACTTCAGTCATCGTAGACCTTGTGTACGTTAAGACATGCTTCAGTGCAGAAAAGGTTCTTTCAGCCGTTGCAGATGTAACAGGGATTGTTAGATAGAGACGAAGGAGCTGATGCACAGTTGGTAGCATTGCTTTGAAAATGCTTTTCTTGTTCATTACATCACAGATCGTCTGTACAGAAGTGACTTTCTTCACTTCAGAGTTACCTTGCTTGACAACATCTTGTAAGATTTGGAGGTGTCTGGCTAAGTCTGACATATTGACATCATCTTTGTAGCAAGATTTCTTCAGCTCTTCCATGCTGTCTTCATACTCATTACCATTTGCTGCACTCACAAGAGTTTTTTCAATTGCCAGGATTGATGGAATATGTTGTTTTACTAAACCTGTCTTCCAACTCACCATAGAGCAGGTCACACGCTTCAAAGAACATTAGCCGAAAGTATGGCTTTGCAGACATAAAAACGTGTGGTTCACTCCCACTTTCAAAACATGGAGGATACCTTCTGTAACGAGGTAATTCTGGTTGGAACTTTTCAGCAATGGTGACAAACTTGTCATAAAACTTGTCGAAATTTTCATCTGTCCTGTTTCGTTTGAAGAATATCTTGGCAGCATCAACAGCAGAGAGTGCTTCATGCAAAGCTATGACTTCTTTTTGCAAAGTGAAAGAAACTTGCTCTGTTGCACTAAATAAAAAGTGACTGAGTTGGAGACCAAAAAAAGTGCTGAATTTTCCCAAAAAGTGCATCAAGCCAGCAGCCTTTAAACCATTTATTCATCATGTGTTGTTGAATTAATCTCCTCCAATACCTCTAACAATAGAGTGTAGTCTTTGAGAATGGCTTCTATTGCAACAGTTCTTGCTTGCTGTCCATCTGGTATATAGGACATAATGGATTCAGACCACTTGTCTCCTGTAACTTCAATGAAAAGAGATGTTGTCGTTTTGGAGATAGACGAATGAGCTTGCTTATTTCCTTCACTGTTTCGAGACCATCTCTGTTACATGCAAGCTTCCTTCCAACATCCTGTAAGCAAAGATTCAGTGAATGTGCACAACAATGCAGTGCAATTGCAGAAGGGTATTCATTTCTAAACCTTGTTGCCACACCAGATTTTCTTCTCTGCATGTTGGCAGCTCCATCATAGGCCTGTCCTCGACATAATGATAATGGGAGGCTGCATCGAATCAGTAGATCTTTGATTACTGTGAAAAGAGTCTCTGCTCTATTGTCAGGAACCCTAAATAAGCCAATTGAATCTTCTCGTCATAGTCGTTATTCACCCAGCTGATGGACAAATCGAGCTGTTGACTGTTGATAACATCGGTTGCCTCATCAGCTATTACTGAGAACCATGGTTCAATCTTTTTCATTTTCTTTAAAAGGGTTCGAAGTAGTGTCTGCCCTAGAATAGAAATTTTCTCATTAACTGACTGTGACTAGTGAATCGGTTTTCTTTGGTCCAGTTTTTTATAGCTTCATTATTCTCTCCCCAAACCAGAGCTGTTGTAAGTTACCTTCTGATTCAGTATGGCCTCTTATAGCTATTGCTTTGAGTAAGATATCGTATGCCTTTTAACTGCATTAGCAGTCCTTCTCTTCAGGTTTGCTGAAGTTGTTGCATGTGGCAGCTCAGCTGGCTCGCAATTGTTGGCATCCCACGAGCTATCCATTTTAATTATTTTGCTTCTCTATGAGTATGCGAAACTTCATGTCCTCTGAACTTTTCCAAGGCTTTTTTCCAATTCTGGAATCCTGATTTAGTAAAAGCACTGTCCCCCATTTTACTGAATGAAAATAAACCATGCTTGTTACTATAAAGACAAAATACTTTCTTTCGTGTTATGCAAATACTAAGCCAAGCAAACTCTTTATACCACTTGGGTTGAAAATTTCTCTGTTTAGATAACAGCAGTAGTACTAGTGTTGGCTTATCAACTGGTTGAAAAGCTTCTACATCGCATTGTGACATGCACTGATTTGAAGTTTGAGCATAATTTGGGGTTGGTAAGAAAGGTTTATCTCACTTGAATGCTGCTCTATCTTTTCTGGACTTCCATGTTGAGCATCTCCTTTTTCATCACTGCCAAGGACAAACATTGCCCCAGATTCATCACAATCACTGGCTTCTGACTATCTTCCAGTTCCTCAGTTTTCTTTGCTTTTTTAGCTTTACTGGACCAACTTTTCAGTGAGGCATGTCGCTTAGACATAATGTAGCTATCAGTATGGGCCTACAAATCAACTTGGTATCTAGATGATAATGTAGCTGGATATATGCCCATGTGGTCTAGATGTTGAGCTTGCAAGTTGGTTAATTGGCATTATAATATGCACAAGTCAAGTATCAGTAGGCGCCTCAGTGCACTAATTAATTATAATAACATGCACAAGTCAGTATAGTATATAGGCACCTCAGTGCACTAATTAAACCATGAATATCTAGTGTATCTAGTGTATGTTCTTTGCAGTCTGCCTACATAACTTGCAAAGTTCTACATGTATCTGTAATTACACAAGGCAGTTCGTGAATGATCAAACTAAACATGTTGACATTGACAAGTATAAAAATTGGGAGGGGCCAAAGCCCCCCCTGCCCCCCTGTTTTCTCTGCCACTGGGAAAGATAACACTGCACTGGTGGCAACCGTACTGTAGCCTCACTAAGTATAGGACGTACAAATAGGTTACACTGCACTGAAGTGCTATGCTACTGTAGCTTTTAACTTCAGTTTATTGTATGTGCAAGTGCACTCAAAGGACATATCAACATAATAAAAATAACAATGACCTTCTCAATAATCAACTTGAAATTGTACTCTCTCGATGTTTAGACTAGATGCTCTAGCCCTCACCAGGAATAACCCCTCACCAGGAATAAGGCTAGAGCAGCTAGTCTAAACTTTGAGAGAGTACAATTTCAAGTTGATTATTGAGAAGGTTATTGTAACTCAACAGACATGTTTGAAATTTATGCTTGAGGGGGGGGGGGACAAAAGTTCTATAAATAGAAAATAGAGAGAGCCATTGGTCTATCAATTAATGATGCTCTGGATGTCAAACGAATGACTATAATTATTCAAGAACACCAGATCTGCTCACTCACTGTACCTGCATGCTCTCATGTTTTAGTGTCAAAAGATCTAAGTGATCTCAAAATCCATTAAAAGACCGAGAGCTACAGGTGTAGGATTGGTGACAAGCAGTTGGTTGAGATTTGCAGATTTGCAGCAACCTCGTGTATGTGTGTGTGTGGGGGGGGGGGGGGGGGGGGGGGGGAAGGGGTGGGGGAGAGAAGAGACACTCACTATAGCTCCTGTAAAACGCCACTAATACTCATCTAAGGTGTATCACAACAGGAGTGCACACAGGAAGCCTCAGGAGTAGTGCTTACTGCTGAAGCACACCTCCTAGTGATCACAACAGGAGTGCACACAGGAAGCCTCAGGAGCAGTGCTTACTGCTCAAGCACACCTTAGGGATTGCCAAAAAAAAAAATTCTTTTGCAAGCGACTGAGCATACATCTGTCTAATACCAAACCTCTATTTGGTATAGAGACCGTCATCATATCCTTCTTCCTTCAAGGATGGAGGGGGGAGAGGGGGAGGTAGGGTGAGAAAGAGAGAACATTTTGCCCTTCCTTGGATCTGGTCTGCCGCTCTTGGAAATAAATGCAATTGATAAATGTTTGCCCATTCCAAACTTTAATTTGATTCCCTCTCCACCTACCTTAAAGAAGTAGGTCTTCCAGAATTCAGAATGTAACCCTAAGGTTACATGGTTTACAGCTAGGGCTAGGTAGGCTTAGAGCTTCATGTGAGGGTTATAGTTAGGCAACTAGGGCTATAGGACTGAGATAGGGTCATAGCTGTATGTACTAGGACCAGGCTAGGGTTACATATGTAGGACCAGGCTAGGGTTACATATGTAGGGCTAGGCTAGGGTTACATATGTAGGACCAGGCTAGGGTTACATATGTAGGGCCAGGCTAGGGTTACATATGTAGGGCTAGGCTAGGGTTACATATGTAGGCTAGGCTAGGGTTACATATGTAGGGCTAGGCTAGGGTTACATATGTAGGGCTAGGCTAGGGTTACATATGTAGGGCCAGGCTAGGGTTACATATGTAGGGCTAGGTTAGGGTTACATATGTAGGACCAGGCTAGGGTTACATATGTAGGACCAGGCTAGGGTTACATATGTAGGGCTAGGCTAGGGTTACATATGTAGGGCTAGGCTAGGGTTACATATGTAGGGCTAGGCTAGGGTTACATATGTAGGGCTAGGCTAGGGTTACATATGTAGGGCTAGGCTAGGGTTACATATGTAGGCTAGGCTAGGGTTACATATGTAGGACCAGGCTAGGGTTACATATGTAGGCTAGGCTAGGGTTACATATGTAGGACCAGGCTAGGGTTACATATGTAGGGCTAGGCTAGGGTTACATATGTAGGGCTAGGCTAGGGTTACATATGTAGGGCTAGGTTAGGGTTACATATGTAGGACCAGGCTAGGGTTACATATGTAGGACCAGGCTAGGGTTACATATGTAGGGCTAGGCTAGGGTTACATATGTAGGGCTAGGCTAGGGTTACATATGTAGGGCTAGGCTAGGGTTACATATGTAGGGCTAGGCTAGGGTTACATATGTAGGGCTAGGCTAGGGTTACATATGTAGGCTAGGCTAGGGTTACATATGTAGGACCAGGCTAGGGTTACATATGTAGGCTAGGCTAGGGTTACATATGTAGGACCAGGCTAGGGTTACATATGTAGGGCTAGGCTAGGGTTACATATGTAGGCTAGGCTAGGGTTACATATGTAGGCTAGGCTAGGGTTACATATGTAGGGCTAGGCTAGGGTTACATATGTAGGGCTAGGCTAGGGTTACATATGTAGGGCTAGGCTAGGGTTACATATGTAGGACCAGGCTAGGGTTACATATGTAGGGCTAGGCTAGAGTTTAGAGCAGTAAGTAGCCAGGGCTAGAGCAGTAAGTAGCCAGGGCTAGAGTAGTAAGTAGCCAGGGCTAGAGTAGTAAGTAGCCAGGGCTAGAGTAGTAAGTAGCCAGGACTAGAGTAGTAAGTAGCCAGGACTAGAGTAGTAAGTAGCCAGGACTAGAGTAGTAAGTAGCCAGGACTAGAGTAGTAAGTAGTCAGGGCTAGAGTAGTAAGTAGCCAGGGCTAGAGTAGTAAGTAGCCAGGACTAGAGTAGTAAGTAGCCAGGACTAGAGTAGTAAGTAGCCAGGGCTAGAGTAGTAAGTAGCCAGGGCTAGAGTAGTAAGTAGCCAGGACTAGAGTAGTAAGTAGCCAGGACTAGAGTAGTAAGTAGCCAGGACTAGAGTAGTAAGTAGCCAGGGCTAGAGTAGTAAGTAGCCAGGGCTAGAGTAGTAAGTAGCCAGGGCTAGAGTAGTAAGTAGCCAGGACTAGAGTAGTAAGTAGCCAGGACTAGAGCAGTAAGTAGCCAGGGCTAGAGTAGTAAGTAGCCATGGCTAGAGCAGTAAGTAGCCAGGGCTAGAGTAGTAAGTAGCCAGGACTAGAGTAGTAAGTAGCCAGGGCTAGAGTAGTAAGTAGCCAGGACTAGAGTAGTAAGTAGCCAGGGCTAGAGTAGTAAGTAGCCAGGGCTAGAGCAGTAAGTAGCCAGGGCTAGAGCAGTAAGTAGCCAGGGCTAGAGTAGTAAGTAGCCATGACTAGAGCAGTAAGTAGCCAGGACTAGAGCAGTAAGTAGCCAGGGCTAGAGCAGTAAGTAGCCAGGGCTAGAGCAGTAAGTAGCCAGGGCTAGAGTAGTAAGTAGCCAGGGCTAGAGTAGTAAGTAGCCAGGGCTAGAGTAGTAAGTAGCCAGGGCTAGAGTAGTAAGTAGCCAGGGCTAGAGTAGTAAGTAGCCAGGGCTAGAGTAGTAAGTAGCCAGGGCTAGAGTAGTAAGTAGACAGGGCTAGAGTAGTAAGTAGCCATGACTAGAGTAGTAAGTAGCCATGACTAGAGTAGTAAGTAGCCATGACTAGAGTAGTAAGTAGCCAGGGCTAGAGTAGTAAGTAGCCAGGGCTAGAGTAGTAAGTAGCCAGGGCTAGAGTAGTAAGTAGCCAGGGCTAGAGTAGTAAGTAGCCAGGGCTAGAGTAGTAAGTAGCCAGGGCTAGAGTAGTAAGTAGCCAGGACTAGAGTAGTAAGTAGCCAGGGATAGAGTAGTAAGTAGCCAGGGCTAGAGTAGTAAGTAGCCAGGGCTAGAGTAGTAAGTAGCCAGGGCTAGAGCAGTAAGTAGCCAGGGCTAGAGTAGTAAGTAGCCAGGGCTAGAGTAGTAAGTAGCCAGGGCTAGAGTAGTAAGTAGCCAGGGCTAGAGTAGTAAGTAGCCAGGGCTAGAGTAGTAAGTAGCCAGGGCTAGAGTAGTAAGTAGCCAGGGCTAGAGTAGTAAGTAGCCAGGGCTAGAGTAGTAAGTAGCCAGGGCTAGAGTAGTAAGTAGCCAGGGCTAGAGTAGTAAGTAGCCAGGGCTAGAGTAGTAAGTAGCCAGGGCTAGAGTAGTAAGTAGCCAGGGCTAGAGTAGTAAGTAGCAAGGGCTAGAGTAGTAAGTAGCCAGGACTAGAGTAGTAAGTAGCCAGGACTAGAGTAGTAAGTAGCCAGGGCTAGAGTAGTAAGTAGCCAGGGCTAGAGTAGTAAGTAGCCAGGGCTAGAGTAGTAAGTAGCCAGGGCTAGAGCAGTAAGTAGCCAGGGCTAGAGTAGTAAGTAGCCAGGACTAGAGTAGTAAGTAGCCAGGGCTAGAGTAGTAAGTAGCCAGGGCTAGAGTAGTAAGTAGCCAGGGCTAGAGTAGTAAGTAGCCAGTAGTAAGTAGTCAGGGCTAGAGTAGTAAGTAGCCAGGACTAGAGTAGTAAGTAGCCAGGGCTAGAGTAGTAAGTAGCCAGGGCTAGAGCAGTAAGTAGCCAGGGCTAGAGCAGTAAGTAGCCAGGGCTAGAGTAGTAAGTAGCCAGGGCTAGAGTAGTAAGTAGCCAGGGCTAGAGTAGTAAGTAGCCAGGGCTAGAGTAGTAAGTAGCCAGGGCTAGAGTAGTAAGTAGCCAGGGCTAGAGTAGTAAGTAGCCAGGGCTAGAGTAGTAAGTAGCCAGGGCTAGAGTAGTAAGTAGCCAGGGCTAGAGTAGTAAGTAGCCAGGGCTAGAGTAGTAAGTAGCCAGGGCTAGAGTAGTAAGTAGCCAGGGCTAGAGTAGTAAGTAGCCAGGGCTAGAGTAGTAAGTAGCCAGGGCTAGAGTAGTAAGTAGCCAGGGCTAGAGTAGTAAGTAGCCAGGGCTAGAGTAGTAAGTAGCCAGGACTAGAGTAGTAAGTAGCCAGGGCTAGAGTAGTGAGTAGCCAGGGCTAGAGTAGTAAGTAGCCAGGACTAGAGTAGTAAGTAGCCAGGACTAGAGTAGTAAGTAGCCAGGGCTAGAGTAGTAAGTAGCCAGGGCTAGAGTAGTAAGTAGCCAGGGCTAGAGTAGTAAGTAGCCAGGGCTAGAGTAGTAAGTAGCCAGGGCTAGAGTAGTAAGTAGCCAGGGCTAGAGTAGTAAGTAGCCAGGACTAGAGTAGTAAGTAGCCAGGGCTAGAGTAGTAAGTAGCCAGGGCTAGAGTAGTAAGTAGCCAGGGCTAGAGTAGTAAGTAGCCAGGGCTAGAGTAGTAAGTAGCCAGGACTAGAGTAGTAAGTAGCCAGGGCTAGAGTAGTAAGTAGCCAGGGCTAGAGTAGTAAGTAGCCAGGGCTAGAGTAGTAAGTAGCCAGGACTAGAGTAGTAAGTAGCCAGGGCTAGAGTAGTAAGTAGCCAGGGCTAGAGTAGTAAGTAGCCAGGGCTAGAGTAGTAAGTAGCCAGGGCTAGAGTAGTAAGTAGCCAGGACTAGAGTAGTAAGTAGCCAGGGCTAGAGTAGTAAGTAGCCAGGGCTAGAGTAGTAAGTAGCCAGGACTAGAGTAGTAAGTAGCCAGGGCTAGAGTAGTAAGTAGCCAGGGCTAGAGTAGTAAGTAGCCAGGACTAGAGTAGTAAGTAGCCAGGACTAGAGTAGTAAGTAGCCAGGACTAGAGTGTTACTGTAAGTAGCCAGGGCTAGAGTAGTAAGTAGCCAGGACTAGAGTAGTAAGTAGCCAGGGCTAGAGTAGTAAGTAGCCAGGGCTAGAGTAGTAAGTAGCCAGGACTAGAGTAGTAAGTAGCCAGGGCTAGAGTAGTAAGTAGCCAGGGCTAGAGTAGTAAGTAGCCAGGACTAGAGTAGTAAGTAGCCAGGGCTAGAGTAGTAAGTAGCCAGGACTAGCAGTAAGTAGCCAGGGCTAGAGTAGTAAGTAGCCAGGGCTAGAGTAGTAAGTAGCCAGGACTAGCAGTAAGTAGCCAGGGCTAGAATAGTAAGTAGCCAGGGCTAGAGTAGTAAGTAGCCAGGGCTAGAGTAGTAAGTAGCCAGGGCTAGAGTAGTAAGTAGCCAGGGCTAGAGCAGTAAGTAGCCAGGACTAGAGCAGTAAGTAGCCAGGGCTAGAGTAGTAAGTAGCCAGGGCTAGAGTAGTAAGTAGCCAGGGCTAGAGTAGTAAGTAGTCAGGGCTAGAGTAGTAAGTAGCCAGGGCTAGAGTAGTAAGTAGCCAGGACTAGAGTAGTAAGTAGCCAGGACTAGAGTAGTAAGTAGCCAGGGCTAGAGTAGTAAGTAGCCAGGGCTAGAGTAGTAAGTAGCCAGGACTAGAGTAGTAAGTAGCCAGGGCTAGAGTAGTAAGTAGCCAGGGCTAGAGTAGTAAGTAGCCAGGCTAGAGTAGTAAGTAGCCAGGACTAGAGTAGTAAGTAGCCAGGGCTAGAGTAGTAAGTAGCCAGGACTAGAGTAGTAAGTAGCCATGGCTAGAGTAGTAAGTAGCCAGGGCTAGAGTAGTAAGTAGCCAGGGCTAGAGTAGTAAGTAGCCAGGGCTAGAGTAGTAAGTAGCCAGGACTAGAGTAGTAAGTAGCCAGGACTAGAGTAGTAAGTAGCCAGGGCTAGAGTAGTAAGTAGCCAGGGCTAGAGTAGTAAGTAGCCAGGGCTAGAGTAGTGAGTAGCCAGGGCTAGAGTAGTAAGTAGCCAGGACTAGAGCAGTAAGTAGCCAGGGCTAGAGTAGTAAGTAGCCAGGGCTAGAGTAGTAAGTAGCCAGGGCTAGATTAGTAAGTAGCCAGGGCTAGAGTAGTAAGTAGCCAGGACTAGAGTAGTAAGTAGCCAGGCTAGAGTAGTAAGTAGCCAGGGCTAGAGTAGTAAGTAGCCAGGGCTAGAGTAGTAAGTAGCCAGGGCTAGAGTAGTAAGTAGCCAGGCTAGAGTAGTAAGTAGCCAGGACTAGAGTAGTAAGTAGCCAGGACTAGAGTAGTAAGTAGCCAGGGCTAGAGTAGTAAGTAGCCAGGACTAGAGTAGTAAGTAGCCAGGCTAGAGTAGTAAGTAGCCAGGACTAGAGTAGTAAGTAGCCAGGGCTAGAGTAGTAAGTAGCCAGGGCTAGAGTAGTAAGTAGCCAGGGCTAGAGTAGTAAGTAGCCAGGACTAGAGTAGTAAGTAGCCAGGGCTAGAGTAGTAAGTAGCCAGGGCTAGAGTAGTAAGTAGCCAGGGCTAGAGTAGTAAGTAGCCAGGGCTAGAGTAGTAAGTAGCCAGGGCTAGAGTAGTAAGTAGCCAGGACTAGAGTAGTAAGTAGCCAGGGCTAGAGTAGTAAGTAGCCAGGGCTAGAGTAGTAAGTAGCCAGGGCTAGAGTAGTAAGTAGCCAGGGCTAGAGTAGTAAGTAGCCAGGACTAGAGTAGTAAGTAGCCAGGGCTAGAGTAGTAAGTAGCCAGGACTAGAGTAGTAAGTAGCCAGGACTAGAGTAGTAAGTAGCCAGGGCTAGAGTAGTAAGTAGCCAGGACTAGAGTAGTAAGTAGCCAGGACTAGAGTAGTAAGTAGCCAGGGCTAGAGTAGTAAGTAGCCAGGGCTAGAGTAGTAAGTAGCCAGGACTAGAGTAGTAAGTAGCCAGGGCTAGAGTAGTAAGTAGCCAGGGCTAGAGTAGTAAGTAGCCAGGGCTAGAGTAGTAAGTAGCCAGGGCTAGAGTAGTAAGTAGCCAGGACTAGCAGTAAGTAGCCAGGGCTAGAGTAGTAAGTAGCCAGGGCTAGAGTAGTGTAAGTAGCCAGGACTAGAGTAGTAAGTAGCCAGGGCTAGAGTAGTAAGTAGCCAGGGCTAGAGTAGTAAGTAGCCAGGGCTAGAGTAGTAAGTAGCCAGGGCTAGAGTAGTAAGTAGCCAGGCTAGAGTAGTAAGTAGCCAGGACTAGAGTAGTAAGTAGCCAGGACTAGAGTAGTAAGTAGCCAGGACTAGAGTAGTAAGTAGCCAGGGCTAGAGTAGTAAGTAGCCAGGACTAGAGTAGTAAGTAGCCAGGGCTAGAGTAGTAAGTAGCCAGGGCTAGAGTAGTAAGTAGCCAGGACTAGAGTATGTAGTAAGTAGCCAGGGCTAGAGTAGTAAGTAGCCAGGACTAGAGTAGTAAGTAGCCAGGGCTAGAGTAGTAAGTAGCCAGGGCTAGAGCAGTAAGTAGCCATGGCTAGAGTAGTAAGTAGCCAGGGCTAGAGTAGTAAGTAGCCAGGGCTAGAGTAGTAAGTAGCCAGGGCTAGAGCAGTAAGTAGCCATGGCTAGAGTAGTAAGTAGCCAGGGCTAGAGTAGTAAGTAGCCAGGGCTAGAGCAGTAAGTAGCCATGGCTAGAGTAGTAAGTAGCCAGGGCTAGAGTAGTAAGTAGCCAGGACTAGAGTAGTAAGTAGCCAGGGCTAGAGCAGTAAGTAGCCAGGGCTAGAGTAGTAAGTAGCCAGGGCTAGAGCAGTAAGTAGCCAGGGCTAGAGTAGTAAGTAGCCAGGGCTAGAGTAGTAAGTAGCCAGGACTAGAGTAGTAAGTAGCCAGGGCTAGAGTAGTAAGTAGCCAGGGCTAGAGTAGTAAGTAGCCAGGGCTAGAGTAGTAAGTAGCCAGGGCTAGAGTAGTAAGTAGCCAGGACTAGAGTAGTAAGTAGCCAGGGCTAGAGTAGTAAGTAGCCAGGGCTAGAGTAGTAAGTAGCCAGGGCTAGAGTAGTAAGTAGCCAGGGCTAGAGTAGTAAGTAGCCATGGCTAGAGTAGTAAGTAGCCAGGGCTAGAGCAGTAAGTAGCCAGGGCTAGAGTAGTAAGTAGCCAGGGCTAGAGTAGTAAGTAGCCAGGGCTAGAGTAGTAAGTAGCCAGGACTAGAGTAGTAAGTAGCCAGGGCTAGAGTAGTAAGTAGCCAGGGCTAGAGCAGTAAGTAGCCAGGGCTAGAGTAGTAAGTAGCCAGGGCTAGAGTATGTAGTAAGTAGCCAGGGCTAGAGTAGTAAGTAGCCAGGGCTAGAGTAGTAAGTAGCCAGGGCTAGAGTAGTAAGTAGCCAGGGCTAGAGTAGTAAGTAGCCAGGACTAGAGTAGTAAGTAGCCAGGACTAGAGTAGTAAGTAGCCAGGACTAGAGTAGTAAGTAGCCAGGGCTAGAGTAGTAAGTAGCCAGGGCTAGAGTAGTAAGTAGCCAGGGCTAGAGTAGTAAGTAGCCAGGGCTAGAGTAGTAAGTAGCCAGGACTAGAGTAGTAAGTAGCCAGGGCTAGAGTAGTAAGTAGCCAGGGCTAGAGTAGTAAGTAGCCAGGGCTAGAGCAGTAAGTAGCCAGGACTAGAGTAGTAAGTAGCCAGGGCTAGAGTAGTAAGTAGCCAGGACTAGAGTAGTAAGTAGCCAGGGCTAGAGTAGTAAGTAGCCAGGGCTAGAGTAGTAAGTAGCCAGGGCTAGAGTAGTAAGTAGCCAGGGCTAGAGTAGTAAGTAGCCAGGACTAGAGTAGTAAGTAGCCAGGGCTAGAGTAGTAAGTAGCCAGGACTAGAGTAGTAAGTAGCCAGGCTAGAGTAGTAAGTAGCCAGGACTAGAGTAGTAAGTAGCCAGGACAGTAGTAAGTAGCCAGGGCTAGAGTAGTAAGTAGCCAGGACTAGAGCAGTAAGTAGCCAGGGCTAGAGTAGTAAGTAGCCAGGGCTAGAGTAGTAAGTAGCCAGGACTAGAGTAGTAAGTAGCCAGGGCTAGAGTAGTAAGTAGCCAGGGCTAGAGTAGTAAGTAGCCAGGACTAGAGTAGTAAGTAGCCAGGGCTAGAGTAGTAAGTAGCCAGGGCTAGAGTAGTAAGTAGCCAGGACTAGAGTAGTAAGTAGCCAGGGCTAGAGTAGTAAGTAGCCAGGACTAGAGTAGTAAGTAGCCAGGACTAGAGTAGTAAGTAGCCAGGACTAGAGTAGTAAGTAGCCAGGGCTAGAGTAGTAAGTAGCCAGGGCTAGAGTAGTAAGTAGCCAGGGCTAGAGTAGTAAGTAGCCAGGGCTAGAGTAGTAAGTAGCCAGGACTAGAGTAGTAAGTAGCCAGGCTAGAGTAGTAAGTAGCCAGGACTAGAGTAGTAAGTAGCCAGGACAGTAGTAAGTAGCCAGGGCTAGAGTAGTAAGTAGCCAGGACTAGAGCAGTAAGTAGCCAGGGCTAGAGTAGTAAGTAGCCAGGGCTAGAGTAGTAAGTAGCCAGGACTAGAGTAGTAAGTAGCCAGGGCTAGAGTAGTAAGTAGCCAGGGCTAGAAGTAGCCAGGGCTAGAGTAGTAAGTAGCCAGGACTAGAGTAGTAAGTAGCCAGGCTAGAGTAGTAAGTAGCCAGGACTAGAGTAGTAAGTAGCCAGGGCTAGAGCAGTAAGTAGCCAGGGCTAGAGCAGTAAGTAGCCAGGGCTAGAGTAGTAAGTAGCCAGGGCTAGAGTAGTAAGTAGCCAGGGCTAGAGTAGTAAGTAGCCAGGGCTAGAGTAGTAAGTAGCCAGGGCTAGAGTAGTAAGTAGCCAGGACTAGAGTAGTAAGTAGCCAGGGCTAGAGTAGTAAGTAGCCAGGGCTAGAGTAGTAAGTAGCCAGGGCTAGAGTAGTAAGTAGCCAGGGCTAGAGTAGTGTAAGTAGCCAGGGCTAGAGTAGTAAGTATCCAGGGCTAGAGTAGTAAGTAGCCAGGGCTAGAGTAGTAAGTAGCCAGGGCTAGAAGCCAGGCTAGAGCAGTAAGTAGCCAGGACTAGAGTATGTAGTAAGTAGCCATGGCTAAGGCTAGGGCTAGCACCAATGAGCAGGAGAAGTTATTTGAAATAAATCCAAGTCATATACACACACACACACATAATGATATTCCCATCCTGAACATGACTAGGCTCACTCATGGCATATCTTATTGCAGTCCTTCACCCATGCAGTGCACGCATCAACTAACACACACCCGGCCTGGAGTGAGGCATGCCTCAGCAATATGAACAGTGCCAGTTATACATACTATACATGCATACGAATCAAATCTGTGCACATGACGTGTGGGTTCAACACACAGCAATGTTGCTAAGACGAAAATGAAGTCTGTCCTCATCCAAGAAGTCTTTAACTCTGAAGTGTTCCAGGAAGGCATAGGATAACCCATTCTGGACACATTCAAATGGGTATATGTCACCATAAGCTTCTTGTGGTTTCAGCAAGTGCTTATCAAGCGTGTATTTCATATTGGCTCCTCCATGTTGATGGAGAAGCTCTATAGTAAAGCTTGCCTGTGCCGGCCACTTCAGCTGGTCGTCATATTCCCCTCGCATGATCCATAGCTCCACCCCCATAGCCTTCCCACGTGAGCCATCATGTCCATTAGCATCGATGCCTATGCAGAACTTGTAGCCAAACACATGTGTGTACATAGCTGGACTCTTCCAGTCATTACACTTGTCCTTGGCTTTCTCTGTGCTGAAGTGTTCCATTACAAATGTTCGCTCTAAAGTAATAAACTTGGTTATCTCTTTAACTATTAATTCATTTTTGGTGGATTTTTCTTTCAACTCTACAAATTTCTCATCTAGCCATTGTAGTAGTTTTGGGATCTTCTCTTCCCGTTCTTGGAGCTTCTCCTTCTGTTCTTGGAGCTTCTCCTCCTGTGCTTGGAGCTTCTCCTCCTGTGCTTGGAGCTTCTCCTTCTGTGCTTGGAGCTTCTCCTCCTGTTGTTGGAGCTTCTCCTCCCGTTCTTGGAGCTTCTCCTCCTGTGCTTGGAGCTTCTCCTTCTGTGCTTGGAACTTCTCCTCCTGTTCTTTCAGCTGCTTTTCCTGTTCTTGAAACTTCATCACCTGTTCTTGAAACTTCTCCTTGTGTTCTTGAAACTTCCCATCCTGTCCTTGTAGCTGCTCCTCCAGTTCTTGTACCTTCTGTTGGAGGTGCTGCTTCATGTCCAGTGAAGCAATAGCTCTGACAGCTGTCATGGTGAGGTGTTTCTGGAGGCTCTGCTGGTCATGTTGCTCCTGGTCCTCACGTCTAAACTTCTCATCACACCCCACACCAGAGAATTTGCATACCAACTCCTCCAGACGGCATGTCGTCAAGTGATCCACCATGACACCACGCTCGCAAGTCAACTCACAGGAATTGGGGCACCGTGTGGGGAAATGGCTGCACTCTGGCCAGTGTTTGTCCTTCACCACCTCGTAGCTTGCTTTGAAGTCACAGTACTGGCAAGCATAGTCCCTCTTAATACACTCGCTTGATAAGTGCTGCTCCATCTTGTTCTTAAGGATGGTCTCCCGGCAATGGGTACACTCAATGTCCACAAACTGGCAGTGGTTCTGCTTAGGGTCCAAGTGAGCGTCCAGCAGATCCAGCGTCCCCGACCAGACACACCCCCTCTCCTTCATGCTGCAGCACACCCTGAGAGAGTCCATTTGTCGCTGGTATTTCAGTGGCTTCATGGTAGTGAAGCTTTCCCCCTTGCACGCTGGGCAAGGCTTGTCTTGCTGCAGTGTGTCTACTATGCAGGCATGACAGTAGCTCTCAGCACAGCAGCTGGTTAAGATCAGTCCTCTAGCCACCAGGGAACACTTCTTGCAGCGGAAGATCTCAAGAACTGAGTCTACAAACTCACACTGATAGCCAAGAGGACTAGAGGAAACAGCCATTTTTAATTTGTAATAATAACAGGGCACCTCCTGATATGGATCAGTCAGGTGATTTACTAAGCATATTCATGGTGTGGTGGGCAACCAGGTATCCTGTGAGGTTTGGTCTTGTTAAGGTACTTGACAAACAGCAACTTTACAACAACTTGACAAGTTTTAAGTGCATTGACCTGGCAATCAGCAGCTCATGATTATCTGTCATGTCAAGGAGCTTCATTGGCAAATACAACACTACAGTGCCTGTTTTATCATCACATTAAAATGCTCTCTATGGTTATTTACTGTGTCTGAAGCAGACCCTGTACTTCCTTGGAAGGAGAAGGAAAGGGATATCAATGCCAGACTGAAGCAGACCCTGTACTTCCTTGAAGGAGAAGGGAAGGAAAGGGATATCAATGCCAGACTGAAGCAGACCCTGTACTTCCTTGAAGGAGAAGGAAAGGGATGTCTATGCCAGACTGAAGCAGACCCTGTACTTCCTTGAAGGAGAAGGAAAGGGATATCAATGCCAGACTGAAGCAGACCCTGTACTTCCTTGAAGGAGAAGGAAAGGGATATCAATGCCAGACTGAAGCAGACCCTGTACTTCCTTGAAGGAGAAGGAAAGGGATACCAATGCCACACTGAAGCAGACCCTGTACTTCCTTGGAAGGAGAAGGAAAGGGATATCAATGCCAGAGACCGGCATCACTGTCCCACAGGGAAATGTTTCTTGACTTACAGCAACAAGAGAGTCTTATGGCCATATGGGGGAGGGGTATGGGGCTGGAGACAAGTGTCGAGCTTGGTGCCCAGTTTTAGCATCTTAGCCCGATGTTTAGTCAGGTGAAGATTGTGAAAACATGTCTTCAAAATAGAGTACATGATATCGACCTTGCGCAAGGGCTTCATGGACATACTCTTCCAGATAAATAATGCAGTCTACTCCATCAGCAAAATATAACCGGCACTGTTCATTAATGTTAGTGTGAACTACAGTACCTAACAGCGGCTAACACAAGGGGGGCCCATGTCCCCCACCCCCTGAAGGGAACCCTGATAAGTACGTATATCAAAGGTTTGGAAGATGCAAATAAAACAATGTCATCGAAGTACTGGTGTACTGAAAAGGGCAAATGTACATACTGTATGTATGTCCCAGTCAGTTGTGATGATCATTATCAGAGAGGGAGACTTCCACTCTCTACCTACAATGTATGTAGATGCATTCTTGAAGATTGCTCCACTCTGGATCAACTATGGCAGGCTGACTCACCAGTCCATGGCATGACATGGTTTCACTTATAAGAGTGCCACACTGATGAAGATGCAGAGTCCATCAGGGGAAAATTTATATTGAGGAATGAAGAAGCCGGGGCTGAGAATTACCATTGACCAAGCGCACAAGCAAACTAATGCTCGTTGAAGATGGTGGGAAAGTTGGCTCAACAAAGAACCCTGCAGCATGACGTGGATGCGTGGTACCCGGTCCTGAGATGGTCCATCTGATGGGAGAAGATCACGGATTGGCGTCACCACGAACAGAAGAAGCTCGAGCAGACGGCATTTGCTCGAGATGTACCATCACTGAGTGAAGCCACAAGTGAAATGAAAACTCACTCCATGTAGGCCAGAGAGTGGCGCTCTTCTTGGACTGGACAGTCGAATGTCTGTGACTAAAGCTTTGAGTGTCTCACGGCACGACAGGTCAAGGAACTTGTCAGACTAGTACAAGACATTCATTCCAGAGAGCCTAGGCAACCCTACTTATCCTTGGTAGCAAATGCATAGATACTGTAGTTAATAATGGACTCTATGGTGCCAAAAGGCGGCCATCTTAAAAAATTAGGAGTGACATTTTAGGCGTGAAATAGCCCGATAGCCAAAAAGTGCACTGGGGGCATATCCTAATGAGCACGGTGATGGTGTGCCTTAATTAGAAACAAATACCATTTGCCGGTGTGCATGAATTAGAAATCAATGCACAGTGAAGGCATGCGTGAATTAGCAAATATAAAAGGGTGTGGATCAGATGAGTTGGCGTGGCACAGAGGATGGAATGCGGAATCTTTTGACATTTTATATCACACACAAAAAAAGAGGTTGGAAATCCTATCATACACACAGTCCACAGGTGTCAGCAAATATGCTTTCTTCCTCACATGGAGAATTCTCGACTAAGGCCCTCCATTGTCTCGGTTGTTGTGACCACCTTGAGAACAATCAACTGGAACTGGAACCCCAACCTCAAAGCTTGTCACCTCCAAGTCCACCTGTTTGAAGACTCCTGCCATCACTTCATGAAGAGGCATCCCATTAAGCTAACCGCAGAGCCACCTTGTATTAGTGGCCGAGAAATTTCCCACCCACATATATACAATGGACATGCCATGCCCAACATTTCTACTTCCGTCTCTAGTATACTCCACGTCTCCAACGTGTGCATCTGTTATCCTGAACTTGTAGAAACAAAATATATGGGGGGAGGGGGAACATTTTCTCATGAATATTCATATCCAACAGGGGCCAGTCATCGTGTGCATTATTTAAAGATGTAAAATCAGATTAACTACACACTGCCAACTTTCACAAGTCCCGCTCGTGAGGACTGCTGAGAAGATCCCATAGTCATGTGACACGAATATTTAAATTCCTACATTACGCAGGCAGACCTGTGTGGACGTTGGCAACTGCACGACAGGTCTCGAACTTCAGACGCTGTTCTCTTCCTTCAAAATCATGCCAACCAGACCACACTCCCTTTTGAGGTTTGGGGGGGGGGGGAGAGATGATAACTGGAGAATCTTTCGGGTATACGTGTTTCCAAGTTTGCAGTTAGGAGTTAGGAACCAGGGCTGGCGGAGAGGGGGGGGATATGTTTGTTGCAATGGTGCATCTTTGTTGGGCCTGTCCAGCGCAGAAGGCAGCAATGTTGATGCAAATTCGATCACCAGCCAAGCCATTTTTCATCAGTTGTAGTAAACCCGAGATGAAACTAGCTCCTCGGGGAGTTCCCATTGCCTTGCATCAGGAGAGGGAGAGTGCAGACTACTGCGACGCTGGTAGTGTTTGAGATCAAGGAAGCCATCTCCTCATCAACATATTCAGTCCAAAAGGGACACAGATCCTCGGAACTTTGGCTTCAGTCATTCATAACTCATCAGTCATTGCATGTGTATCTACCACATGGGCTACAAATCCATGCTAACACACAGGGCCATATCCGTAAATGCACATTAGAGCCTAGGGTCTAACCAACCACAGTGCCAATTCCAAAAAGTGTTATGCCAAGTTAGCCAGCTGCTCTCATATAGAGGTGCAAGCTGTGGAGATCCTCAGCTAAATTCCTCCTGATTGGCCTATTGTGGAGAACTGCGAGCTTCCTCGTGTCCAACTCTAGTGACCCCCTCTCCTCCATAGATGTCGGCAGAATTCTGCCCAGGTAAGGACACACCCACTGGACATCGCCACTCGGCCACGCCCTCAACATTCCAAAAAGAGTGCTTGCTAGATAGATAGATAAATAACAAACACCTGCTAGGGAGCTGAAATTAGCACCAGTGGCTAGAGGAAGCCCGACTGCACGCAACAACTTTTTCATTAGGTGCTTAAGGGGGGACTAAAGGTCAAATGTAACCTCGAATACAACTGATCATAACGTTTTTGTTTATAATCCTATGAACATAATTTTTGCTACCAAAAGATAGCCCTATTCATGTACTTTCAAATGATATGTATATCATACACTTCCTCCTGCCAGGTACCTTCAAGAAGCAAGCGCCTTGAAGAAGTCTTTGAACCACTCCCTACCTTACTCAGATTTTTTATTGGCTTGTAATTGCTTGTGTGGTTAGAGAATGCATAGTGCTCTATAATTGATTGATTAGAATGTAAAAAAAAAATTTCCTCAAAGCCATAGTGGGTTCATAATGTAAATTAGCACTTCATTTACATTATGAACCCACCATGGCTTTGAGGAATTTTTTTTTTACATTCTAATCATCAATTATATAGCACTATGCATTCTCTAACCACACAAGCCAATAAAAAATCTGAGTAAGGGTAGGGAGTGGTTCAAAGACTTCTTCAAGGCGCTTGCTTCTTGAAGGTACCTGGCAGGAGGATAAATAGAAAGTGTATGATATACATATCATTTGAAAATACATGAATAGGGCTATCTTTATGTTCATAGGATTATAAACAAAAACGTTATGATCAGTTGTATTCGAGGTTACATTTGACCTCTAGTCCCCCATTAAGTTCAAGCGCGCAGTTGGAAAATCAATTTTAAGGAATTTTAACGAAATTAATTTTCTAACCGGGCACTTGACCACGTACTTCAGTTTCAGCGCCTCATGAAAAAAGTTGTTGCATGCACCTCTAGCCACTGGTTCAGCTCTCTAGCACTTGGCAATCTGGAGATACTTATGCAGAGAAATCAGGCACTCAAGTTGTTTAGGTACCTCCACTTTAGCTCCAGTAACTTGGGTGTAGTTAATACCTATGAAAAATGTTTTAGTATCAAAAGAGAACACACAGAGAGACCTATCTTTTGAGCTATACATGTATATCAAGTCTGAAGTGTGCAAAAAATCTATAAAGAGGTAACCACAAGTTTTTTAAACACTTACTAGTTTATGGTCATGGTCCTTCTTAGGTAAAGGTTAATTGTTTGTGGCCCACATTTGGTATTATTATTATTAGTCGATCCTAAGTAAACTTTTCTGCCGTGTTTCCATCTGTCTCCATTAGTAGGAAAGTAGCCTCCCACAAGAAGTTTACTCAGCATCACTCAGAACTAACAGCACAGTGTTATTCTTTACCATGATTATTAAAGTATGCACATGTGCTTCTGTCTAAGCAGTCAACGAGAAGATACCTCTTGAAAGCCTCTGGCAACTTGGGGAAAAATCGCTTAACTTTCTATGTATCCACTCCTATTCAAAATTTATAAGACTAACATGCTGCTCGTGTGCTGGTAACCACCCTTTACCAGGCCTTCAGAAGCAAGGAAGACACTTTAATTAAAAAGTTAGCTATACTACTAGTACATGCTTGCCATTGACCACAGAGAAGTACAGTATATGCTTGCCATCAACCACAGAGAAGTACAGTATATGCTTGCCATTGACCACAGAGAAGTACAGTATATGCTTGCCATCATCCACAGAGAAGTACAGTATATGCTTGCCATCAACCACAGAGAAGTAGAGTATATGCTTGCCATCAACCACAGAGAAGTAGAGTATATGCTTGCCATTGACCACAGAGAAGTACAGTATATGCTTGCCACTGACCACAGAGAAGTAGAGTATATGCTTGCCATTGACCACAGAGAAGTACAGTATATGCTTGCCATCAACCACAGAGAAGTAGAGTATATGCTTGCCATCAACCACAGAGAAGTAGAGTATATGCTTGCCATTGACCACAGAGAAGTAGAGTATATGCTTGCCATCAACCGCAGAGAAGTACAGTATATGCTTGCCATTGACCACAGAGAAGTAGAGTATATGCTTGCCATCAACCACAGAGAAGTAGAGTATATGCTTGCCATCAACCACAGAGAAGTACAGTATATGCTTGCCATTGACCACAGAGAAGTAGAGTATATGCTTGCCATCAACCGCAGAGAAGTACAGTATATGCTTGCCATCAACCACAGAGAAGTACAGTATATGCTTGCCATCAACCACAGAGAAGTACAGTATATGCTTGCCATCAACCACAGAGAAGTAGAGTATATGCTTGCCATCAACCACAGAGAAGTACAGTATATGCTTGCCATCAACCACAGAGAAGTAGAGTATATGCTTGCCATCAACCACAGAGAAGTAGAGTATATGCTTGCCATCAACCACAGAGAAGTAGAGTATATGCTTGCCATCAACCACAGAGAAGTAGAGTACATGCTTGCCATTGACCACAGAGAAGTAGAGTATATGCTTGCCATTGACCACAGAGAAGTACAGTATATGCTTGCCATCAACCACAGAGAAGTAGAGTATATGCTTGCCATCAACCACAGAGAAGTAGAGTATATGCTTGCCATCAACCACAGAGAAGTACAGTATATGCTTGCCATCAACCACAGAGAAGTAGAGTATATGCTTGCCATCAACCACAGAGAAGTAGAGTATATGCTTGCCATTGACCACAGAGAAGTACAGTATATGCTTGCCATCAACCACAGAGAAGTACAGTATATGCTTGCCACCGACCACAGAGAAGTAGAGTATATGCTTGCCTCAACCACAGAGAAGTACAGTATATGCTTGCCATTGACCACAGAGAAGTACAGTATATGCTTGCCATCAACCACAGAGAAGTACAGTATATGCTTGCCATTGACCACAGAGAAGTAGAGTATATGCTTGCCATCAACCACAGAGAAGTAGAGTATATGCTTGCCATCAACCACAGAGAAGTACAGTATATGCTTGCCATCAACCACAGAGAAGTAGAGTATATGCTTGCCATCAACCACAGAGAAGTAGAGTATATGCTTGCCATTGACCACAGAGAAGTAGAGTATATGCTTGCCATTGACCACAGAGAAGTACAGTATATGCTTGCCATCAACCACAGAGAAGTACAGTATATGCTTGCCATCCACAGAGAAGTACAGTATATGCTTGCCATCAACCACAGAGAAGTATGTGTGGGGTATAGGCAAGTTGTCAATACATGTGCATGTATATTCTAATCAAAACACATCGCACAAACAAAGGAGAAAACAAAGGAGATCGTAGAACTCATAACACAAGCTCAGAGGCTTCGTCAAATCTCCTGTGTGTGAAAAAGTGGCAGGAAGAGGTGCAGTGAGTGGAATAATGTTACTACACAGCGTGCAGGAACTGGAAGAAAAAACAAGCACATGAAAGGAAACGTATTCTGTTGTGCATGTGTAATTACAGAGCCATTCAGCATCAGTTCCACACACAACACCAGTGATAACAAGTCTACGTTGCGGTCTCCTTTGGACCTACTTTGGACCTAAACGGAAGCACATAGAGAGATAGAGAGAGCTTCTCTGTCAAAGGAATCCGGGTGCATACATATTCTCTACTCATTGTAAAGTTTTGCTATGTCTCTGCAAGGAGTTGTCGGGTGAGATTGACCCTGTTATGTCATTGTCGTTGTAGATAATCCTGCCAATCTCTTGTTCTCTCCCTCCCTCCCATGAGTGACTTCCCCCTTCCTCTCCTCTGAAGGTCTCTTTCATATTTGTGGTGATGTACTTCGACTGCGACGTTAGACGTAAGCCTTGACCAGTTGTCTTCCCGACTTTATGACTAGGAGCTTGGCCACCATTACCGACACCACACCCTTAGGCATTATTCTGTTATATTGAGGGTGTCATTTTCCATTTCAAATAATGCCATTTTCCATTTCAGGTTTCACCTGATTCTTTTAATCATCAGTAACCTTTAAAAAAAAACTCCAGTTTCAAAACTAACCCATGGAAAAAAGTGCAAAAATTAATGCAGAATATGGTCTTCCTTGAACTGCTTGGCACGCCTCTGCTGACACGGCTAATAGGTGCACTGGTCTTGGCCTTCTCGGCTCTTGGATGGGCTGAATCTGACATCCCTTGCTTCCAGGTGCATACAGATGCTTTAACCCTCTGAATGCTGGAGGGTCCATTCCACCCACTAGCAAGGAAGTTGGGGGGGGGGGGGGGGTTTCAATCAAGACTTGTATATGTTTATGGCCTACATTTAAAGGTAAAAGATCCTATGCAAGAAGCCTACAGGTAGGTAGATAACTTCATAACTCTCCAGTGATGATTAGCTGACCACTAGATTTACAACTGCTGAGGACTCCTCAGTGAGGAGTCTGAAGCCTGAAGCCTCCAGTGCTACCATAAAAACCACAGGCTTGCAATTCCAGTAGTGTTAGAGTCCCTTCATATTGCATAAATATTAATCAGGTAATTACTTTGCCACAACATTGCTGACTAACAAACATTTGCCACCTTTCTCGACGGGGCATAAAATGCCACCAGCTGAATGCTGTGTACCCAAATCACAATTATGTTTAAAAAATACCACGAATGTTCATACTATACGTACTTCTGGTGGACAAGGAACCTGAATGGACTCTAGTTACCTGGCTTTATTGAAGGTCTGTGCTGTTAACTATTTCAACAAGGAGCACAGACGGTTCTGGGGAAACCAACTGATCACTTGCTTGTAGAGGAGCCTTGCATCTGCTGGCTGACTCAGCTTAGCAAGATTCGATTTGCTAATACACAAACACATTCACTGTGTGGACGACCTTTACCAATTTTAAGAGTGTTTTATTGAATCCACAAAAACTAGTCACTTCATTGCACTGGACTACTATAATGGACTACTATAATTGCTATATAATTGGTATGAATGTCCCTATTGTACAATTGGTAATGTGTAAATATGTGTGGGGGGAGGGGCGGCAGATTAGATTACATAGATACTAGAACATGGGGGGGGGGGGGAATTGCTGGTTTACTACCTTTGCAATGCAGTGGTGATTTTTGGAGCCAAACTTACCACACCAGTGTTTAAGCTTTTGGGGAAAGATGTGGAGGGAGTAAGTCATGATGGAGGAGGCGGGCGAGTGTGTTATGTATTGGATAGGGAAGTGGTGGCGGAGGAGAAAGGAACTGTTTTATGGCGAGCTGAGGAATGTTCTTTGGTCCCCCCCCCCTTCCTTGAGCAGCGGGACACTGAGGATCCCTCCAAAGTGAGTTTTAGTCGAGACATCAACCTTCATTTTTGGAAGGTTGTGTTATGGGCACTCGGGATTTTTAATACCATGATATAGGTGACCGCCTCTCACACGACTAGCGACTCACCGTAGCCCAGCTTGACCTTGCTGCGAGAAGGTCTGGCTTCACCCAATTAACAGTCACTGCCAAGCTTTAATGCCGTCAATGGCCGCATATTGTATGGATTGTCAATATTTTGACTGGCAATGTTTCTGCTCATACAGTACAGAGTACACAGACGAGCTATGGGAAATTGCTAGTTGTATGGGAGGCCACCACTGGGGACTGCAGTAGCACTCCTTATATTGTTAGACCACAACTTCAAATTGGCGGATACAAAAAAAACATCCACACAAAACAAAGCTTTAAAACTCACTCTGGCAGCTACTTAGTATTCTAAGCAGTGGTTTACCATTCTAAGCAGTGGTTTACCATTCTAAGCAGTGGTTTACCATTCTAAGCAGTGGTTTACCATTCTAAGCAGTGGTTTACCATTCTAAGCAGTGGTTTACCATTCTAAGCAGTGGTTTACCATTCTAAGCAGTGGTTTACCATTCTAAGCAGTGGTTTACCATTCTATGCAGTGGTTTACCATTCTAAGCAGTGGTTTACCATTCTAAGCAGTGGTTTACCATTCTAAGCAGTGGTTTAGTATTCTAAGCAGTGGTTTACCATTCTAAGCAGTGGTTTAGTATTCCAAACAGAGTTTAGTACTCTGGTTTAGTATTCTAAACAGTAGTTTAGGCAGTAGTCTACTGTGGTTGGTTTAGTATTCTAAACAGAGGTTTAGTATTCTAAACAGAGGTTTAGTATTCTAAACAGAGGTTTAGTATTCTAAACAGAGGTTTAGTATTCTAAACATAGGTTTAGTATTCTAAACAGAGGTTTGCTATTCTGGTTTACTATTCTAAGCAGTGGTTTAGTATTCTGGTTTTGGCATCAACCATCAATTTGCACCTTGAAGCCATGCTGTGACAGTCAGTATTCCCGGTACATTCAGCTTTCCACCTTCGGGTGTTGGACGGTTTACAAATTCCATCCCCTCGCTTACTATTCGCTCAAATCTCCTCCTCATCAATCTATCGAGTCAGGGTTCTGCGATACATGGAGATACTTTGATGTGACCAGTTCTTATTATGTCTCTGTCAAGTCCGAGCTTCTCTTCCCTGCTGCAATACCTGTTCTGTGCAGGGGAATCTTCTGTCAAAACCTCTTGCACTGCCGCCATCCACATTGCAATAGGTACAGGACCGTATATTAAAGTAGGTAAAGGGACATATATAAAGGACATATATAAAGTAGGTTCGTTTGGTGACAACTAAATAACACATGCCCTTTGTGGCAAATATGGACAAGACAAGATGGCTGACTTAATAATTGCATGGTAAAAACAAGAAGGTAGGTGTTCAAAAAATAATAGGTGTTTAATACGGACGGTAACTGACAACCGGTTTTGACAGGTGCAAAAATGCATTCATTCCCCAAATCCTCACCTTTGAACTCCAGAAAGAGCTCCCATTATTTTGAGACAAGAGAATCATTAGAGATATATTTTTGTTGCTGAGAGGGGAGGGGAGGAATAGCAGAGGTACCTCCCTCCCACATCACACCTGCTATGTCTATAATAGATAAGCTAAAGGTCTATCTCATACCTAATCCCATGCACTACACACATGCACGACTACCTGCAATACAAGGTAGCGACAAGACATAACACAAGGCCAAAGAGATTCGCACCAGACACGCGGTAAAGGGCCTTGGAGGTGTTGGAAAGAGGACATTAAAAGCAATGCCCACCTACCCAAGTGGAGATACACCGAAAAGCAGGTGGGTAAGTGGAGCTTGCTCAATTTGGCGCTACCAGTCCTTTCCCTTCGGCAAAGAGTCTGGGAACACTAGCATGCTTACATCTGTTCTGCCGGAATGTCATCTCCGGCTCCTCTAAAATTGATGGGGGAGGGGCCAATGTCAATATAAATAAATGATGTCAACATGGGACGGACCTTGTCCACTACTTAGTTAACACAAGATGCGAGAAGACTGATTTCTGGAAAGGCTTTTTAGCTAAACGAGTCGAGACACCACCCTGCATGAGAATTGGACATGCAGGGGGGTTAGGGGGAATATTGCTTTAATAGAATCTCCCCCCCCCCTCCTCGCCCCCCACCCCCAAGCTAGTAAAACAGGTAATCAACATGTATTGAGACTTTCCTTATCTCGAGAACCTTCTAGTAAAGGAACATCATCTGCTTCCGGTCCTTGTAACAGGTATATATGCCTTGGTAAAGGTAGGTGCACCAAGCAAAGATACTATCAACAACACCAAATATTTAACATCCCTAACCAAAATGTATCCTACATGAATCGCCTGTACGCTCGTCTTACAGGATCTTCTTGTGTCCTCACCAACATAATGAAGGGTTGGAAAATACAGTGAGGGCCACCCGGTAGAAGACCGTCGTGGCCAAAAGCAACACCTGCCTCATCGCATCCAATGAAAACACCAGTAGCGACACCAGTGGCTAGGTGGCTCAACCCACCTGGGACTAACTGCAGTCACTTGTAGCTCAGATGGCATCTTTGTGGTTTGTAGTGGCTATTCTGGGATGCGAGTCGAGCTTGGGATGTGGTGTCTCTGGACTTCACAGAGCTCACCGTTGGATGCTCAGCAACAGTATCGGAATGAAACTTCTCTCCTAGAGCTTCATAGTGAAACAGGAGATACAGGAATCCAACAGCAGTTCTCTGTCTTCTTCCCAATAGGTCTTCTCTTCCCTCCTACGCTTGAGGGGATTTGTGTCTCTATAGCTGGCCTCCAACTGCTGCACAATGTTTCTCAATTTTGCTTCTGTTCTTTGGTCTTCTACGGCGCTGAGAGTGCATCGTCTTCCTGCTCTACATTGCTTCTTGTTCCACCTGTCTCCATCATCAGCTTACAGCCAGTTCTCTCTCCCGGGGAAACCCATCCAAACAAACAATGTCGGAATGAAACATCAAAATCTTATATTGACAAGTAGAGGGGCAAACGAACTTTAGGTAGTCCCCTGAATATAAGTCCGAGCTCCTCCCCAATACCAATATTCTCCGAGCTAATTTCACATGAGAAGGTGGGCATGTTCGTAGCCCTTCCCACCATGTAACTATGGAGCTACCTTGATCCCAGATAAAGTTGACTCTCAAAGTTGGCCGAGGCTTCACTTTAAGTTAATTAAAGAACCCACTTATATGCGGGAAGACACCGTCTTACGAGTGATGGCATCCCATTGCCTCATACGTATTATTATCGGAACAATGTCACACTCTCGCTGCATGTTTTCGCAACCGCAACTGGTGTAGTGTTATGAATGCTATCAGATTGCACAGACCCATACCATCCTTCCATTAATTAACTACACCTCATTAACGCTACACCTCTAATGCTATAAGTAATTGATTGTTGATTGGTTCACACTAATGGCTGTCTGCTATCAGATCTACCAAGGAACTGGTGAGGGAGAGAAACTGGTGAGGGAGAGAGAGGGAGAGAAGGGGGAGAGGGGGAGAGAGAAAGGGAACTATAAAAGATGAGCTTCGAGTGTAAAAAAGCCCCACGCATCTAAGGAATGTCACCAGCTACATTCTTCCATGTATTAGCGCAAGTTTGGCTGCATGTTTACAAGATACATTTGCACAAGCAACTTGGAAGGGACTCCAGCAGAGTGTTTCAAAATGTCATGCTCAATTTACTAGGAGGGAACTAGAGTGAAGAAAGTTCCAAATGTCACGCTCAATTTACAACTGTGGTTCATTGCCATGACAATGGCCGATTCTACTTCAGCCCACCCACTCTTTTATCTAATACAATTAACTAGAAATACATTTTCATTACAATTTTTTTTTACTGTATATACCTTTATGTTCCAGTTGTGGCTCTGAAAAGTGTTTTCTTTCATGTGGCATCCCACTGTCAACTTCCTCTATCATCATCTCGCTCATGTTTCTTCAGCAGTAAAGATAGAGCAAAACAAGTTTTGTCAGGTCATATACAAGGCAATATTTGAATAAAAATGACCACAAAATTGCAGCTAACATTGTCTGTAAAGCTAGTCGGCTATACAGTGAAGACTCAAAAGCGTTACAGCCTCTGCACGGTTGGCTAAGTACCTTACCGTGTGTACAGGATAGAGCTAAACCTACAGTAATGAACTTACTTGCAGTCTTCAGTGGAGAGTTCTATTCCGCTGAGGAAATCAAACGGCCTCGACAGCAAATCCAAGTTAGTAGACTTAAAGTCCTGTCCGCATGTGATGCGCACAATTCTCGAACTCACTGATAGCAGCTGTATAAACACAAACTCCACCCCCACCTTCTTCCCCAAGTAATCCCAAACTCCACCCATAACTAGCTGTGAGTAGTGCACACGTGCTTGCTAGCGGTAGGCCGGACGGTTAGTCAACTTACCTAGTTACCATACTATCTGATGGGCATCTGATAACTGCATGGTCTTGTAACTGATCCAGGGTACATATAATAATTTAATTGTTTTGTTGTCGTTGAGAATTGATATAGGCAATCACTAAGTGGCCTATGTATAATTAATAAATTACTATGACTACTAAAACAACAACATGAATAATGATTATTACAGAATTACAAGGGGTTGGGGGGGCAGACCTTTCAATGCCCTCAACCATATCCAATAATCTTTCTCGATCACCCCCACAGTACAACAAGAAATGCACAACATCTTCCACGACACCTTCACATAGCTCACTTCTACCATCCCGGCACATACCACACCTCACCTTGTCACCTAGAGTCCTGCTGATGCCGTCCTTACCCTAATTCTCAGCCTCACTTCCCCTTTGTTACTGAATCCTCTTGCATATCTTTCTTGTCCAAACTCGAACTTACATACCACTTGAGGCTGGATTTCCCTCCTACTTCTTCCCGCCACTCTTCCTTATGAACATCCCTTACACAATTCCTCCATGTGCACTTGAGCCTACTATCTCAACGCTCCTCCCCCCCCCCCCCCCCCCCCCCCCCCCCCAAACTTCCTTTTCAGCTCACAAAACTCTTCCCACCAACCTGGACAATCACTTAACAGTGCCACAACTTTTTTCACTATCCTATTCTTCACTCATTCAAGATCCAGCCACCTCCAGCCCAGGTCCCCTCTTACTGCCACCCCTGCAACTGTATTACTCCCTCCAACCAGTTTCCTCCCACCGCTCTCTTGAATTCTTTCCAAATTCTTGCAGGCTGTCTTCCCTCCTGTCCGCCATACTTCAGATGCATTCTCTAGACATGGCCTAGCTAGCAACTCCCGTATTCGTTTACCTCTGTCCGTTCCATTTCTCCATTTACCCTGCTCATATAACGAATTCTTGCCCTCCATTTCTCCTTCATCTTCTCCAAATGAAAATTTCCGCACACCAAGATATTTGAAGGCTTCCAAATTCTCCATTCTCTCCTCGTTAATCTTCCACTCCGCTCCACTGCACTTTCTGCCAACTGTCATTGACTTGCTCTTCTCTCTATTAAACCTAAATCTCCATTTCATTGCATACTCACCCACCACATCCAACATCACTTGTAACTCTACCTGATCTCTCGCTAACAGTACAATATCATCTGCATACAGCAACCCACCACACCATGTTCCTTCCACTTCAATCCCTAACCTTTTTCCCTCCAAATCCTTCATCCCATGAAATACACACTATAGAGAACTGGTGACAAAGGACAACCCTGTCTCAGTCTCCTGCCTCCACTTCAAACCACCTCTCCACCTAACAACACGCTTGACTGAATTCCTTCTACAAGCATTTGCACACATTGACAAATTCTTCCTGAACTCCGTATCCTCTCATCTTCATCCCCAATCCTTCTCTCCACACAGTATCATATGCCTTGCTTACATCCAGAAATGCCAGAAATGTCTGTCGTCCCCGTGACTTCATTGTCACACACACACACACCTAAACACTAGGAACTGGTCAGCACATCTTCTCCCTGGCCTAAATCCACCCTGACCCTCTGTTAATATATACTTCTCTGCAAACCTACTGAGCCTACCAGCCAACACTCTTGCCATCACTTTTGCCACGCAACTCCCCAGAGCTGTAATTATTAGCCACCTCCTTATCTCCAGCTTTAAAGAGTGGCACAATATTATAACTCTGTCTCCGATCCTCTGGCGAAAACTTCAACTCCATCACCAAATTAACTAGAGAACATAACACTCCACTATTCTATTCCCACCATACTTCAAGTTCTCATTAATTATTCCATCAAGACCAGGGGCCTTGCCCCTTTTCAACCCCTTCACAATATTGTACATCTCCTGGAACCAACCCGCTGTACCATCCAGTTAATTCCTTTAGCTTTAGACTCCAGGTTGTCAATTGGAACATCCTTCCCTGACCTGGACACACTCCCTAATCCTTCCCAATGCTTGGCCAATACCTCCAGTATATCCTTCCTTTCTCCACTACAACCCCATTTTCCTCTCTCACTCTCGGAATTTCTTCTTTCGTCCATCCAAAATAACTTACAGCTAGTTCCTCCTTGCTCTTTAATATTTTCTATTGTAGCCTTCCTCAGTCTCTCCTTTTCCAATCTAATCAACCTCTTCACACGTCTTCTTGCACTCTTATATTCCTCCCATTGCCGTAACAACTTTTCTTCGCCTACATTGTCACCCCTAGACTCTTTAAGGACACTTGTCGTGCTTGGATGGCTCCTTCAATGACGCAAGACCACCAGCCCTTAGATCTGTCTGTTAGATTTTTCCTCCGTAAACCCAACTCAGCCGCCCAAAGCACAATGCGTCTCCACAGTTCCCAAATTTGTTGTACACCTTCTCTGTCCTTTCCCATCCTTAGCCCTGCTACATATTCCTCCCGACCTATGAAACTCTCGTTCACCATATGTTGATATTCTTTCCCAATCCATCTTACCATCAACCTTCCATTTAAACCATGGAGTACTTGCTCTTTCCTCCAGTCTACCTATTCTCAGGACACACCATATTAGATTATGATCTGACACTAGATCAATTTCTCCTCTCCTCGATCACCATCTTATCTATAACTAGCTCCTTTGACAGCAGGATATAATCTATCACTGACCTCCTTTCTCCCATCTCCCACATCCACCTTCCACTACACTGTGATACCTTATTCCTGATATGTAAATTGCACCTCCCAACCAAATCCAATAACCTCTTACCATTCCTGTTAGGCGACTGCTCTGACCCTAATCCTATGTGTGCACTAAAATTGCATATTAGAATTACCTCACAGCCTGCTTCCTGATGTTCTGCCACCTTAGCTTTCATCACCGCAAACAACTCTTCGGGTTCCTGACCCTTCACCCCTTCCGGGTTAACATACACCACACCCATAATCACATTATTGCTCTCCTCTGCTTTCAATTCTACCCACACAGTTCCTTCCATCCTCAGTGGCAGCCTAGACCTGATGCTCTTCTTAACCAGCAGCCCTACACCCACACAGTTCCTTCTATCCTCAGTCACAGCCTAGACCTGATGCTCTTCTTAACCAGCAGCCCTACACCCACACAGTTCCTTCCATCCTCAGTCATAGCCTAGACCTGATGCTCTTCTTAACCAGCAGCCCTACACCCGCACAGTTCCTTCCATCCTCAGTCACAGCCTAGACCGGATGCTCTTCTTAACCAGCAGACCTACACTCCCACTTGCATGCTTGCTTCCCATCCTATTGTACCCATACCAATCATATCCAGGTACCTCAACCTCCCCTCCATGCTGCAAAAATGTTTCTGCCAGCCCCAGCACATCTAAATCTTTCCTCTTCAACATGCACTTAATGTCCACCTCTCTTTCCCATCATCCTCTACAGTTTAGGAAACCCACACCTAAATCGCTGGCACTCCCCTCCCCACCACCCCATCCCCCAGGGCAGCCTAAGCAGCGTAGATGTACATGTCAACACTACTATTCAGTAGTTAGTTATGCTAGCCGATTGTGTTAATTTGGCTGATCCTAACATGGAGTCTACCCAAGCATAATGATATCACATAACCATGATAATCTAATTTAAGATAGAACATTTAACTTAATGTTTATCAGATATGTAGCTAGGTTATAAAATCTTCAAAATGCTGAGTCCCTTGGGACCCATTACACCCCAGTGCAGTACTAAAATAATAAATAACAATGACAGTAAATGAGGTAAGATAACTTTGCTATGACATCTTCAAACTCCTCCAACCATATTCCAGCTCATTCATTATTTCCTTCCAAATTCATCAGTCTAATAGAAAGTGCCCCACATCGTCCACTTCCTTCCTGCATCCTAATATATCTACTGACCCTGTCCTCAACCTATACATCAACCTCACTCCCTCATCCCTGTAATGATCTTGTATACCTTTCTGCTCCATCACCTTTTGCCACTTTAAACTGACACCCTCCTCCCAATCACACACATTTCTCTTCTTCATCGTCACCTTGCATTGCCTCACTGATCCTAACTAAGTATTCAGATAGTATTTCCTCCTCAACAATATATATATTCTTCCCACCATCCTATCCCTCCATCCTTTCTTAGCTTCTCTGCCACAATTTTTATCAGACTACCCTCCTCTACCTGTGCAAGCCTCCTAACATAGACAATTTTTCTCCTCCCTCCTCTCTGCCAACTTCCTCCATCCCAAGTACTCCCCCAGTCCTGCCCCACCGTGTTGCTAGCCTAATAGGTTCCTTCCTACTTTCAGCTTAGCTGACTCTAATTTACTACAAGCAGTCTGCCCTCCTTCAGCCATACTTTAGCAGCATGTTCCAGGCTTGGCCTAGCTAACAGCTCCCACACCACCTGCCTCTTACTTCTTTTTTTCCATTCACTTTACTCATCCACACTCACTGCCTTTCCAATCCATTCCTGTGCTTTAATCTTCATTTTCTCCAAGTGTACATTTCCTCTCAGTTTCTTATCAACCCACACACCCAGGTATCTGAACGCTTCCACTACTTCCAGCTCCTCTCCATGAATACCCCACTTCACATTCCACACTTTCCCAATGACCATTACCTTACTCTTCTTCTCATTAAACTTCAACTTCCATCTTATCACATATTTCTGCACCATATCCAACATCTCTTGCAACTCCACTCCTGTGCCAGCCAAAAGCACAATATCATTGGCATAGAGCAATGCACCACACCATTTACCGTCCACCTTCAATCCCAGCTCAGCTTCCTCTAGTTCATCCATCATTCCCGACACATGCATGTTGAATAATGTTGGTGACAAAGGACACCCCTGCCTAAGTCCCTCTCTATCTTAAACCACCCCGACTGACCTTCATCTGATACTATCCTAGTTTCCACCCCTTTGTAGAGGCCTTCACAAATTCGTATAAAATTCTCCTCCACTTCAGCTTGTCTCACTGTATACCACAAACTATCCCTCCACACACTATCGTAAGCCTTACTAATCTAGAAAAGCTAGGTCAGATGATCCCTTCTCACTTTTCCGAATCTCACATATACCCCTTAGGAAAAACAACTGATCTGTCATCTCCTCTTCCTTCTGAAACCTCCTTGTGCCTCTGTGAAAACTTGTTCCTCACAAAACTTCCTAACCTCTCTGCCATCAACCTGGTAAAGATCTTCGCTACACAACTCCCCAATGATATCCCTCTATAATTCCCAATCACTTCTGCATCATTGTGGTACCGACAAACTCCTCATCCAATCCTCCGGACAGCACTCCCTCCTCAGCACCATGTTCACCAAATCCACTAATACTTCTACCATCCTCCACCCTCCATACATCACCATCTTATTGAGTATTCCATCTTGTCCTGGAGCTTTCCCCCTCTTTAGACACTTCAAGATATCCACCACTTCTCCCCATCTTACTTGTTCACACATACCCATCTCATTGCCACCCTAACCTCTTTCACCCGAACCGACACTCCTCCCACTCTGGCAAGCTCCTCCCAGTTGTCTTGCCATCTCCTCTAAAACCTCATCTTCTCCCTCTATCACACCAGTCTTCAATCTCCCTATCTTTCTATTTGTCTTCTTTCCCCTCAGGTCTTACCAAACAGCTTACAACTGGTTCCACCTGTTCTCTTATTCTCCTCACTGTCTTTTCTCATAGCTCTTTCTTCTCATTCCTTATTAGTAGCTTCACTTTTTTCCTTAGCTTTTTATATTCATCCTAGAGCTTTCTCCGTGAACCCGCCATCCTTGCTGTCTTCAATTTCCTACAAACCCCTAAGCTGTTACGTATTGCTTCCCCTACTTCATCTGACCACCATCCCCTCGAGTCCACCATTATTTTCTTTCTCCCTAAACCTTTCTCTGCCGCTGTCAACACCTTTCTAGACCCCTACTCTTGATCTAACCCTCTCAACTAGTTCTTCCCATCTACAAATGCTTCCTCTGCTTCCTGCTGACACTCCATCCGGCCTTCGTCCACTATGCATTTCAATCTTAATGTTTCCGCTCTCTCCTCCGTACCCCCAAACCTCCACTTCACACCACAGTAGGTTATGATCTGAACCATCTTCCCAGAGTCTTCACAATCACTACCTTTCCTACAATCAAACTTCTCGAAAACGTCAATTACCGATTTATTCTCCCCTACCTCCCAGGTCCACCTTCCCTCGCAGTTCTTCATATTCCCACAAGCAAGACCAAGTTGAGGAGCCTTATGCCATTGCTGTTAGGGAGTGCTTCCTCCCCCAGACCTATCATTGCATTAAAATCGCCCATAAGAATCACTTTCCTTTCCCTTCAAACATTGCTATAATTATGATTGTAGTATTTTAAAAAGCATTTCTGTCTCCTATACTCTAAACCCATCTACTAATATTCTACTTCTGTATATACCAAATTTTAAAAGTTCAATTTTGACAAATTAGTCATACAGACATTTTAGCCTCAAAATTACGGAATTGAAGAAGCCCACCTTTCTCCACGTGTGCAGGGATATATTTCCTTTCTCATGAAGGCCTTCAGAGTTTTCTCCTGTAATTTTTTTAAAATGGGACTATAATATCTACAGACTATAATATCTACAATTATAAAAATTACCTTTTTAAGGCAGTGCACATAAAGTCTGTGAAAACTGCTCTTGTTAAAAGACTCGCTCATTCCATCAACATGTTCACAAACCACATCCCTAACCCCCTTCTCATGCAGTCTTCTTACTGCAGGCCCCACTATATAGGTATAAGTGTACTACTATGTATTACTACTACACTAACTAATTACTACAAATATAATAATAATTACAAATAAGTCAATAAATATTTTATTATATTATATACACCATCAAAGGTTATTATATTTATTATTGTTATTATAGGGATAGAAAATGGAACTACCTAGTCAGCATCTTCCAGCTTGCTAATACGCCAATATAAATAGACATGACTTCACATTCTTTATTTATCCAACGAAAATCCAAAACGGAACAAAACATTTAACAAACTCTATTCTTCCGCATGGTTTGGTTGGTTCCACTTCCTGAAGGCAAAATTTGAGTTCCCACAAGTCAAGTAATAGCAAGAATACATATATACACCATGCATGTTTATAATATGCATCAGCACCACAAATAGTCATGTTCAGTGATCTTGGACTTCAATAGTAGCATGTGTCCCATCACAGTAAGGAGCCGTGCACGTCTGCTTGCACCCACAGAGGAAAACTTCTTCCATCTCCTCCTCGACTGTGAACTTGACGGGTGAGAAGCTACTGCCCTTGTGACTACCATCGCAATATGGCTGCCTCTTGCTCAGCCCACACCTACACCAGAAGTAATTCTTTCCCGGCCGGAGTGACACCTGGAATGGCAACTTGGACGCAATGTAGCCTACATGATTACAATAGTGACAACCAACAGAACAATAACCTCCATTATCAATATATATCTATCAGTAGCTAGCTATGTCTGCATATTATATATATATCAGTAATCATAATGACTATATATATAGTAGTCATAATGGCTAGCTGTATATAATATATATTAGTAGTCATAATGACTAGCTATGTCTGTATATTATATATATATATATATATCAGTAATCATAATGACTATCATAATGGCTAGCTATGTATATCGGTATATGTATATTAGTATATAGTCATAATGACTGTATATATATCAGTAGTCATAATGGCTAATGTCTGTACATGTATCAGAAGTTAAAATGGCTAGCTATGTCTGTATAATTATATATATATTTGTACAGCCAGAAATGTCGACACTTAAAATATTGGACAGGACATTGGAGCGATGGTAAAATGGGTGTGGCCAGAACTACTGACAGCAAGAGTGCCATGGACGTGTTTTTTTAATACTCAATAATCAACTTCAAATTTTATTCACTCGACGTTTCGACTAGATGCTCTAGCCTTCACCAGATGAAGGCTAGAGCATCTAATCAAAACTGATGAAGGCTTGAGCATTTAGTCAAAGATTGAAGTTGATTATTGAGAAGGTGATTATGTTATGTGCTATCGACCGATCTGTGCCATCGATAGATCGCGCTACGCTATCTATGGATCCTTCGTTATACATACATACACTCACACATATATATATACGCACATGTATATACACACATGTACACTCATATATATATATATACGCACATGTACACTCATATATATATACGCACATGTACACTCATTATATATATATATACGCACATGTACACTCATATATATATATACGCACATGTACACTCATATATATATATACATACGCACATGTACACTCAAATATATATATACGCACATGTACACTCATATATATACATATACGCACATGTACACTCATATATATATATATGCACATGTACACTCATATATATATATACGCACATGTACACTCATATATATATACATATACGCACATGTACACTCATATATATATATACGCACATGTACACTCATATATATATACGCACATGTATACTCATATATATACGCACATGTACACTCATATATATATACGCACATGTATACTCATATATATATACGCATATGTACACTCATATATATATATATATATATACGCATATGTACACTCATATATATATATACGCACATGTATACTCATATATATATACGCATATGTACACTCATATATATATATATATACGCACATGTATACTCATATATACACATGTACACTCATATATATATACGCATATGTACACTCATATATATATATACGCACATGTACACTCATATATATATATATATATGCACATGTACACTCATATATATATATATATATACACATTTTGTGCCTTGTATATTAGACGATGTTTAGTCTAAGATATGATTGAGAATTAAGATTGGTGGTCACAAGTAACCACCATGTAGAGTTATCGCCAATAAATAAAAACACACATCTGCCATATGCATGCCAATTTAAAGTAGTAACAACCATTTTCTCCCAGGCAATTTATTTTAGCTGAATTTCCATGTATCAAGCAGTGAGATTTTAGCTGCAATGTCTTGGTTAGTGTGGTACATGTGTGTGTGTGTGTGTTAGCTCAAGATAAACAAAGAGGGTGCAACTCAGACCCCTTCCCCCAAACAGCCGACTAAAAGATGAGCACTCCAGCATGTGGATGAAGCAGATTCAAAATCCAACAAAATCAATGTCCAGCTAATCAATTAATGTGCCTTTTTTTCAGGTGTGGTTTAGGTGGGCTGGTAACAAATTCTAGTATAATATTCTCAGTGCACCTTTATCATAGTGGTGCTGAATCAGCCAAAAAAATGCTATGGATACCTTTATCTGAGGACAACTGTTTTGATATGTGAACTTCCCTCCTCCAACCTTCAAGACTTCGAAGTGCCAACCTCCAAGGCGTCACTTTCACCGTTCTTCCGATCCAGAGGAACATTTCGAATTGTGGTAACTAGAATATTGGCGCTTGATTGGCGCGTATTGATTGGGCAATTGCATTTGCGCTGTAGTCACACGAGTTAGTGTTCTTGTACTCCCTGGCTTATACCGGTACTGCCAGTCTGAGAGATGCTTGCTCAGCTAAGAAGGCTCAACCTCTCCAAATTACACTCTTCCCTGGTGCCCAGATATGATGGGCTACTGATAAAACCGAGTCATTTGCGTACCGTCACCACCTCGGCTAGTCCATGTGCGGGGGAAACCCCCACCCCTTCAGACAACTGTGTAAGCAAGCAGTATATTGCATATTTGCGTGCACTTTTGCCAAGAATAAACTGGCACTTTGGTTATACATGAATATGTGGTTATACATGAATATGTGAGTTGTGGCATTTTATTGCCTTCCCCCTCCAAAGAATACCATGTGGTAATGTGGGCAAAGAAAAAAATGAAAAGAAAAAAGTTCGAGTGTGTTGATGAACCAAACCAAGTAACTATGTCAGAATTTAACTCCATCATTCTTTCCTGTTGGCTATTAACCATGCAGCTCATTCTCACCTGTCTGTGCAATTTACATATATATATATATGAGGACTTATGGGGGTGGGGATTTTTATTTGATTCTTGTTTGGCCTATTTCTGGCTGGCTTCTTCTGTTATGTGGTAAGGGATTGTTTGTTGGGTATGTCCTCGGGTGTTGTGTTGGGGGTTGGTTTGAGGCGGGGTCAGCTTTAACCCCGTTCTCACCTGCATGTGCAGCCAGTTTTCTTTCCTTCCTCATGCTCAAATCTTCTGCTGTTGTCCTTCACTAGGCGACCATTCCTGGCTCACATGACCTCGCTGCATTTAAGGCGAGCAACCTGTTGATATTTTTTACAACTGAATTTACAGCAAATAAATGTATGGTGAGTACAAAGTGCATGGCAATTCAAGTTTTCCAATCCAACTCTCCGCTGGTGGTTCATTTCGCTTGCCAACTAGGCTAGAGTTAAGTACAATACAATCAAGACCACCATTGATCCTGATTGATGTCCATGATGATCACTTACCAAACAAGGTGCGGTAACACTCATAGCAGAGATGCAACTCTATAGTTCCAAGAATAATTTCAGTTCCAAAATTGAAATAAATGCCACAAGGAAATGGCCGCCCAGCATGGCTGCTCAGCACGGCCTCTCAGCATGGCTGCCCAGCATGACTGCCCAGCACGGCCACTCAGCATGGCTTCCTACTGCCCAGCACGGCCACTCAGCATGGCTTCCTACAGTAGCATGACTGCCCAGCACGGCCTCTCAGCATGGCTGCCCAGCATGACTGCCCAGCACGGCCTCTCAGCATGGCTTCCTAGCATGACTGCCCAGCACGACTGCCCAGCACGGCCTCTCAGCATGGCTTCCTAGCATGACTGCCCAGCACGGCCACTCAGCATGGCTGCCCAGCACGGCCTCCCAGCACGGCCTCTCAGCATGGCTTCCTAGCATGACTGCCCAGCACGGCCGCCTCTCAGCATGGCTTCCTAGCATGACTGCCCAGCACGGCCTCTCAGCATGGCTTCCTAGCATGACTGCCCAGCACGGCCTCTCAGCATGGCTTCCTAGCATGACTGCCCAGCACGACTGCCCAGCACGGCCTCTCAGCATGGCTTCCTAGCATGACTGCCCAGCACGACCTCTCAGCATGGCTTCCTAGCATGACTGCCCAGCACGGCCTCTCAGCATGGCTTCCTAGCATGACTGCCCAGCACGGCCTCTCAGCATGGCTGCCCAGCATGACTGCCCAGCATGGCTGCCCAGCATGGCTGCCCAGCATGGCCTCCCAGCACGGCCTCTCAGCATGGCTTCCTAGCATGACTGCCCAGCACGGCCTCTCAGCATGGCTTCCTAGCATGACTGCCCAGCACGGCCTCTCAGCATGGCTTCCTAGCATGGCTTCCTAGCATGACTGCCCAACATGGCTGCCAGAGGGCAGGAACATTGTCCTAGCTGCACCTCGGTGGCTCTTGCTACCTGTATCTGGGGGGCATGCTTGCACCTCGGTGGCTCTTGCTACCTGTATCTGGGGGGCATGCCTGCACCTCGGTGGCTCTTGCTACCTGTATCTGGGGGGCATGCCTGCACCTCGGTGGCTCTTGCTACCTGTATCTGGAGGGCGTGCCTGCTTCTGATCCTACCATGGAAGTTATAATGATTCCTTGTGCACTTCAGCATCTGCCTGCAGCAGGAGGTCATCATGTACATGACCTTACAACCAGCCAGTTTCCTATTAGTTTAATTCCATTGTGGGAGGGGGAAGGGGAGGAGTCTATTTTGGAAATTTATCATTTTAGATTATTTTAACATTGCCAAACCATTCCAGTTAGTGGGTGAAGTTCATGACTGGAATCCTAAGTGCCCATCGCACCCATCACTTGATAATGGCTGACATCTTCTGCATATGTACTTGTTCCTAGATCATCCTGCCCACCTCGTCCTAGCCCTAGCTCTAATGCTAACCCTAGCCTTAGTCCTAATCCTAGCCCTAGCCTTAGCCCTAATCCTAGCCCTAGCTTTAATCCTGGCCTTAGCCCTAATACTAGTTCTAGTCCTAATATTAACCCTAGCCATAGCACTAATACTAATCCTAGGCTTGGCAATACTAATCCCCTAATACTAACCCTAGTCCTAGCTCTGATACTGGTCCTAGCCCTATTACTAACCTTAGTCCTACAGCTCTGATACTGGTCCTAGCCCTAATACTAACCTTAGTCCTAGCTCTGATACTAGTCCTAGCTAACCTTAGTCCTAGCTCTGATACTAGTCCTAGCCCTAATACTAACCCTAGTCCTAGCTCTGATACTAGTCCTAGCCCTAATACTAACCTTAATCCTAGCTCTGATACTCCTAATTAGTCCTAGCTCTGATACTAGTCCTAGTCCTATTACTAACCTTAGTCCTAGCTCTGATACTAGTCCTAGCCCTAATACTAACCTTAGTCCTAGCTCTGATACTAGTCCTAGCCCTATTACTAACCCTAGTCCTAGCTCTGATACTAGTCCTAGCCCTATTACTAACCTTAGTCCTAGCTCTGATACTGGTCCTAGCCCTAATACTAACCTTAGTCCTAGCTCTGATACTAGTCCTAGCCCTAATACTAACCTTAGTCCTAGCTCTGATACTAGTCCTAGCCCTAATTAGTCCTAGCTCTGATACTAGTCCTAGCCCTAATACTAACCTTAGTCCTAGCTCTGATACTAGTCCTAGCCCTAATTAGTCCTAGCTCTGATACTAGTCCTAGTCCTATTACTAACCTTAGTCCTAGCTCTGATACTAGTCCTAGCCCTAATACTAACCTTAGTCCTAGCTCTGATACTAGTCCTAGCCCTAATACTAACCTTAGTCCTAGCTCTGATACTAGTCCTAGCCCTAATACTAACCTTAGTCCTAGCTCTGATACTAGTCCTAGTCCTAATACTAACCTTAGTCCTAGCTCTGATACTAGTCCTAGTCCTATTACTAACCTTAGTCCTACAGCTCTGATACTAATCCTAGCCCTAATAAACAATAGTCCTAGCTCTGATACTAGTCCTAGTCCTAATACTAACTCTACAGCTCTAATGCTAACACTAGCTGTAATGCTAGATCTTGCCCTAGTCCTAAAAGTAACCCTAGCCCTGTACATATTCCTAATCCTAGCCCTAATACTAGCCCTAGCCACTAGTCCTAGCCCTAATACTAGCCCTAGCCACTAGTCCTAGCCCTAATACTAGCCCTAGCCACTAGTCCTAGCCCTAATACTAGCCCTAGCCACTAGTCCTAGCCCTAATACTAGCCCTAACCACTAGTCCTAGCCCTAATACTCTAGCCCTAGCCACTAGTCCTAGCCCTAATACTAGCCCTAGCCACTAGTCCTAGCCCTAATACTAGCCCTAGCCACTAGTCCTAGCCCTAATACTAGCCCTAGCCACTAGTCCTAGCCCTAATACTAGCCCTAGCCACTAGTCCTAGCCCTAACTAGCCCTAGCCACTAGTCCTAGCCCTAATACTAGCCCTAGCCACTAGTCCTAGCCCTATTACTAGCCCTAACCACTAGTCCTAGCCCTAATACTCTAGCCCTAGCCACTAGTCCTAGCCCTAATACTAGCCCTAGCCACTAGTCCTAGCCCTAATACTAGCCCTAGCCCCTATCCTAGCCCTAATACTAGCCCTAGCCACTAGTCCTAGCCCTAACCACTAGTTCTAGCCCTAGCCACTAGTCTCCTAGCCCTAATACTAGCCCTAATACTAGCCCTAACCACTAGTCCTAGACCTAGCCACTAGTTCTAGCCCTAATACTAGCCCTAGCCACTAGTCATCCTTAATACTAGCCCTAGCCACTAGTCCTAGCCCTAATACTCTAGCCCTAGCCACTAGTCCTCGCCCTAATACTAGCCCTAGCCACTAGTCCTAGCCCTAATACTAGCCCTAACCACTAGTCCTAGCCCTAATACTAGCCCTAGCCACTAGCCTAGCCCTAATACTAGCCCTAGCCACTAGTCCTAGCCCTAATACTAGCCCTAACCACTAGTCCTAGCCCTAATACTAGCCCTAGCCCTAGCCACTAGTCCTAGCCCTAATACTAGCCCTAGCCACTAGTCCTAGCCCTAATACTAGCCCTAGCCACTAGTCCTAGCCCTAATACTAGCCCTAGCCACTAGTCCTAGCCCTAATACTAGCCCTAGCCCTAGCCCTAGACCTAGACCTAATACTAGCCCTAATACTCTAGCCCTAGCCACTAGTCATAGCCCTAATACTAGCCCTAGCCACTAGTCCTAGCCCTAATACTAGCCCTAGCCACTAGCCCTAATACTCTAGCCCTAGCCACTAGTCCTAGCCCTAATACTAGCCCTAGCCACTAGTCCTAGCCCTAATCTAGTCCTAGCCCTAATACTAGCCCTAATACTCTAGCCCTAGCCACTAGTCCTAGCCCTAATACTAGCCCTAGCCACTAGTCCTAGCCCTAATACTAGCCCTAACCACTAGTCGCCCTAATACTAGCCCTAGCCACTAGTCCTAGCCCTAATCCTAGCCCTAACCACTAATCCTAGCCCTAATACTAGCCCTAGCCACTAGTCCTAGCCCTAATACTAGCCCTAGCCACTAGTCCTAACCACTAGTCCTAGCCACTAGTCCTAGCCCTAATACTAGCCCTAACCACTAGTTCTAGCCCTAATACTAGCCCTAGCCACTAGTCCTAGCCCTAATACTAGCCCTAGCCACTAGTCCTAGCCCTAATATAGCCCTAACCACTAGTCCTAGCCCTAATACTAGCCCTAATACTAGCCCTAGCCACTAGTCCTAGCCCTAATACTAGCCCTAACCACTAGTCCTAGCCCTAATACTAGCCCTAGCCACTAGTCCTAGCCCTAATACTAGCCCTAGCCACTATTCCTAGCCCTAATACTAGCCCTAACCACTAGTCGCCCTAATACTAGCCCTAGCCACTAGTCCTAGCCCTAATACTAGCCCTAGCCACTAGTCCTAGCCCTAATACTAGCCCTAGCCACTAGTCTAGCCCTAATACTAGCCATAGCCAGTAGTCCTAGCCGCCCTAGCCACTAGTCCTAGCCCTAATACTAGCCCTAGCCCTAATACTCTAGCCCTAGCCACTAGTAGCCCTAATACTAGCCCTAGCCACTAGTCCTAGCCCTAATACTAGCCCTAACCACTAGTCCTAGCCCTAATACTAGCCCTAATACTAGCCCTAGCCACTAGTCCCCTAATACTAGCCCTAATACTAGCCCTAGCCACTAGTCCCCTAATACTAGCCCTAATACTAGCCCTAGCCACTAGTCCTAGCCCTAATACTAGCCCTAGCCACTAGTCCTAGCCCTAATACTAGCCCTAACCACTAGTCCTAGCCCTAATACTAGCCCTAGCCACTAGTCCTAGCCCTAATACTAGCCCTAGCCACTAGTCCTAGCCCTAATACTAGCCCTAGCCACTAGTCCTAGCCCTAATACTAGCCCTAACCACTAGTCCTAGCCCTAATACTAGCCCTAACCACTAGTCCTAGCCCTAATACTCTAGCCCTAGCCACTAGTCCTAGCCCTAATACTAGCCCTAACCACTAGTCCTAGCCCTAATACTCTAGTCAGTGTTCAGTGGGAGCGAACTTTTGGAGTATCTCTAGCTAGTAATGAGAAAGGAAGAGCTTTGTACTTTGACCTGGCTTCCATAGAAGGAAAGACCTTTTTATTCTTGCCAACAGTAGAAGCTTTCACGTCATGACTGAGCGTAGATATGATCATGATTGCTGTTGCTGTTGGTGGCAGGCAGTGTGCCAGTGCAGTCTTCCAATACCGCACAGGTTTTATTCAGTGTGCTTGTGTGGCACGCGAGGATGAGGACGTGGTATCTTGATCACGATAGAAATGTTTCCCTCCCAATGTTCACATTGACAATCAATGAAGGAGTGTACATGATTGAGAGGTGTGAACAGGACCCAGGAAGCTGCTTACAAGTGGCCCAATGCCTCGTTCACATTAGGCCAGCAGACATGAGCACACTCCTGAGAATTTGGAGCGTCTTGTGTGTTGGCTATCTTGCATACCTTGATGGATCGGCTCTGTGCTCAGTGTGGGTGGATCAGTGCTTGTAGCTGGGGCATGCACTGCCTGAGGGAGTGCTCAGCATGGGTGGATCAGTGCTTGTAGCTGGGGCATGCACTGCCTGGGGGAGTGCTCAGCATGGGTGGATCAGTGCTTGTAGCTGGGGCATGTATGCACTGCCTGGGGGAGTGCTCAGCATGGGTGGATCAGTGCTTGTAGCTGGGGCATGCATTGCCTGAGGGAGTGCTCAGCATGGTGGATCAGTGCTTGTAGCTGGGGCATGCACTGCCTGAGGGAGTTGCTCAGCATGGGTGGATCAGTGCTTGTAGCTGGGGCGTGCACTGCCTGAGGGAGTTGCTCAGCATGGGTGGATCAGTGCTTGTAGCTGGGGCATGCACTGCCTGGGGGAGTGCTCAGCATGGGTGGATCAGGTGCTTGTAGCTGGGGCATGCACTGCCTGAGGGAGTTGCTCAGCATGGGTGGATCAGTGCTTGTAGCTGGGGCATGCACTGCCTGGGGGAGTGCTCAGCATGGGTGGATCAGTGCTTGTAGCTGGGGCATGCACTGCCTGGGGGAGTGCTCAGCATGGGTGGATCAGTGCTTGTAGCTGGGGCATGCATTGCCTGGGGGAGTGCTCAGCATGGGTGGATCAGTGCTTGTAGCTGGGGCATGCACTGCCTGGGGGAGTGCTCAGCATGGGTGGATCAGTGCTTGTAGCTGGGGCATGCATTGCCTGGGGGAGTGCTCAGCATGGGTGGATCAGTGCTTGTAGCTGGGGCATGCACTGCCTGGGGGAGTGCTCAGCATGGGTGGATCAGTGCTTGTAGCTGGGGCATGCACTGCCTGGGGGAGTGCTCAGCATGGGTGGATCAGTGCTTGTAGCTGGGGCATGCACTGCCTGAGGGAGTGCTCAGCATGGGTGGATCAGTGCTTGTAGCTGGGGCATGCACTGCCTGGGGGAGTTGCTCAGCATGGGTGGATCAGTGCTTGTAGCTGGGGCATGCACTGCCTGGGGGAGTGCTCAGCATGGGTGGATCAGTGCTTGTAGCTGGGGCATGCACTGCCTGGGGGAGTGCTCAGCATGGGTGGATCAGTGCTTGTAGCTGGGGCATGCACTGCCTGGGGGAGTGCTCAGCATGGGTGGATCAGTGCTTGTAGCTGGGGCATGCACTGCCTGAGGGAGTGCTCAGCATGGGTGGATCAGTGCTTGTAGCTGGGGCATGCACTGCCTGGGGGAGTGCTCAGCATGGGTGGATCAGTGCTTGTAGCTGGGGCATGCACTGCCTGAGGGAGTGCTCAGCATGGGTGGATCAGTGCTTGTAGCTGGGGCATGCACTGCCTGAGGGAGTGCTCAGCATGGGTGGATCAGTGCTTGTAGCTGGGGCATGCACTGCCTGGGGGAGTGCTCAGCATGGGTGGATCAGTGCTTGTAGCTGGGGCATGCACTGCCTGAGGGAGTGCTCAGCATGGGTGGATCAGTGCTTGTAGCTGGGGCATGCACTGCCTGGGGGAGTGCTCAGCATGGGTGGATCAGTGCTTGTAGCTGGGGCATGCACTGCCTGAGGGAGTGCTCAGCATGGGTGGATCAGTGCTTGTAGCTGGGGCATGCACTGCCTGAGGGAGTGCTCAGCATGGGTGGATCAGTGCTTGTAGCTGGGGCATGCACTGCCTGGGGGAGTGCTCAGCATGGGTGGATCAGTGCTTGTAGCTGGGGCATGCATTGCCTGGGGGAGTGCTCAGCATGGGTGGATCAGTGCTTGTAGCTGGGGCATGCACTGCCTGAGGGAGTGCTCAGCATGGGTGGATCAGTGCTTGTAGCTGGGGCATGCACTGCCTGGGGGAGTGCTCAGCATGGGTGGATCAGTGCTTGTACTGTGGGGCATGTACTAAGTTGTTTAATATGATTAATATATCCCCATACAATTTGAAATCGTGGACACCATACTGCACAGGGTGTATCTGGTAAAGTATCGTCAAACTGATTGCTCTCTTGTGATCCTATTATCTAAAAGATTATTACACACCTTACAGGAATATTTAACCCAGTTCAGCCTAGTTCAGCCCAGTTCAGTAAGTAGAGCTAGCTTAGTATCGCGAGCCACAACTCGCCAGCTAGCTCGCACGAGCCACTTGTTTCGCTCGCACGAGCCACTTGTTTCGACTGCATGACATTCAACTTACTCTGTTAGAGTGATCGCTTCAGATTTTCAAAAAGCTCTGAGTTGAACTTTGTTGAACTCTACATACAGTATGTAGTCCTTCACCGCTCTACTATAATAATACCGTAATTTGGCTTAATTTCAATGATGTAATGTTCCTAATAAGAAAAAAACTTGCACTTTTCATTCAGACTTGTGACAAGCCTAATTTTTGAGATCTCCTTTATTACTTGAGCAAAGGTCAGGGTTCACAATATCACAAGGTGATCGGGTCGCCTCGCTTCAGGCAGTTCACAATCTTTTCGCCAGGGGGGTCGAGAATGACAAGCCCCCCCCCCCCCTAAATACACCCCTGCAGAACTTGGTTAGAGTGCTCTCATCATGTACAGTAAGAAGCTATAGAGCATCTCTCGTTGGAGAGTGATCCTTGTTGTCTGGAGTGGTAAGCACATGGCGACACATAATGTCAACTTAATCTGAGTCGGTTGCTTTGTGGACCTTGCACATCAATGCTCTGCGGATGTACTCATCTCATCTGTCGGCTCTCCTTCTAGTCCATGGAGCAGAGGGAGATATTTGTTGAAATCATCCATGCTGGTTGTTTGATAAAAGTAATATCGTGTGGTAAGTGATGAGGGTAATGGACTGAATAGGTATCGAGTTCCTCTTCTTTGGTGAACAAGACATCATCCACAGAGATGTGCATTGCATGCAGGGGGAACGAGAGGCTTGGCAATAGGAGCTCGTTGTGTTCTTGCATGGACGACGACTGTGCTGGAATCAGTTGCTATGACTTGCAACACCATTCTTGTGTCAGCCTCTCCATTCTTGTGTCAGCCTCTCCATGTCTTGCCCATAGAGAAGAAACATTAGTTGTCACTTTTGATGGCTAAACTTCAAGCTCGTTTTAGCTCCCAGCTGCTGATTTCTTCTCAGAGCTGCTATTGGAGCGTTTTGAGATATGAAAGAAATCCGTCACGGTCTGTAGTATTTTCAGGAAGGATCATGAAACGTGTTCGGTTCCTTCTTAGAGCATGTCATGCCCTTCAACAATGTGTCTGATTGGCTGTGCAGACGTACTCCTGAATGGTCTTTTAAGTTGCACTTGATTGGCTCACATCTGTATCTGTTCGACGCAAATTCTATTCTGTCATGGGCATCTGTTTGCTTACAAATGTGTCTACTAGGGCATCAAATATTATTGCAACAGAAGGTTTTCTAAAGCAACGATTGTCCAATGAGTGTGAATGATTGATAGCCAATTTATATTGCCTCAGGGCAGGTAGTCAAGCCAACACTGACTTGTTCCCAGTATGTCATCTCAGCTAATGACAGGGGCACTGGCATTAGTTCATGCTTCAGTATGGCAGATTGACCAACATCATCGTGACCTGGTGGGCCAACATCACCGTGACCTGGTAGACCAACATCACCATGACCTGGTGGGCCAACATCACCGTGACCTGGTGGACCAACATCACCGTGACCTGGTGGGCCAACATCACCTTGTCCTGGTATCACCATGACCTGGTGGGCCAACATCACCGTGACCTGGTGGGCCAACATCACCGTGACCTGGTGGACCAACATCACTGTGACCTGGTGGGCCAACATCACCGTGACCTGGTGGACCAACATCACCGTGACCTGGTGGACCAACATCACCGTGACCTGGTGGGACAACATCACCGTGACCTGGTGGACCAACATCGCCGTGACCTGGTGGACCAACATCACCGTGACCTGGTGGACCAACATCACCGTGACCTGGTGGGCCAACATCACCGTGACCTGGTAGACCAACATCACCGTGACCTGGTGGAACAACATCACCATGACCTGGTGGACCAACATCACCGTGACCTGGTGGGCCAACATCACCGTGACCTGGTGGCATGACCTGGTAGACCAACATCACCGTGACCTGGTGGACCAACATCACCATGACCTGGTGGACCAACATCACCGTGGCCTGGTGGACCAACATCACCGTGACCTGTTGGGCCAACATCACCATGACCTGTTGGGCCAACATCACCGTGACCTGGTGGCATGACCTGGTAGACCAACATCACCGTGACCTGTTGGACCAACATCACCATGACCTGGTGGGCCAACATCACCGTGACCTGGTGGGCCAACATCACCATGACCTGGGACCAACATCACCGTGACCTGTTGGGCCAACATCACCGTGACCTGTTGGGCCAACATCACCGTGACCTGTTGGGCCAACATCACCGTGACCTGGTGGCATGACCTGGTAGACCAACATCACCGTGACCTGTTGGACCAACATCACCGTGACCTGGTGGACCAACATCACCGTGACCTGTTGGGCCAACATCACCGTGACCTGTTGGGCCAACATCACCGTGACCTGGTGGCATGACCTGGTAGACCAACATCACCGTGACCTGTTGGACCAACATCACCGTGACCTGGTGGAACAACATTACCGTGACCTGGTGGACCAACATCACCGTGACCTGGTGGGCCAACATCACCATGACCTGGGACCAACATCACCGTGACCTGGGACCAACATCACCGTGACCTGGTGGGCCAACATCACCGTGACCTGGTGGACCAACATCACCGTGACCAGGTGGACCAACATCACCGTGACCCGGTGGACCAACATTACCGTGACCTGGTGGACCAACATCACCGTGACCTGGTGGACCAACATCACCGTGACCTGGTTGCAGTGTTCTTCAGCGAGCACCCCTTGCCTCAGCTCTGTTGTTATTCAGATCTTTATAAGTGCTGTGAGCTGTGCATCAGCAGCAGCCAAGGTCCTGTCGTGGGCAGTGTTCGTCTTCAGGTGCAGAGCCTGCCACTACTCAAGTTGAATGCTGGACGTAGTTGAAACAGCTCCGTTGGATCTAAGGTTGATGAAGTGTACGTCTCTTTAATGTTGATATTGCAAGGGGGGAGGGGGGGCATAGCGGCCTCCCTGCAACCCCTTCCGTGTCATCACGATAGCACAATTCCACCTGCTGCTGTTGCCTGTACCATTGACCCGTTCTTGAGCTTGGTCCGGGCCCTCTTATTGGTTCATTTTTGAGCTTGGTCCAGGCCCTCTTATTGGCTCATTCTTGAGCTTGGTCCAGGCCCTCTTATTGGCTCATTCTTGAGCTTGGTCCTGGCCCTCTTATTGGCTCATTCTTGAGCTTGGTCCGGGCCCTCTTATTGGCTCATTCTTGAGCTTGGTCCGGGCCCTCTTATTGGCTCATTCTTGAGCTTGGTCTGGGCCCTCTTATTGGCTCATTCTTGAGCTTGGTCCGGGCCCTCTTATTGGCTCATTCTTGAGCTTGGTCCGGGCCCTCTTATTGGCTCATTCTTGAGCTTGGTCCGGGCCCTCTTATTGGCTCATTCTTGAGCTTGGTCCTGGCCCTCTTATTGGCTCATTCTTGAGCTTGATTGGCTCATTCTTGAGCTTGGTCCGGGCCCTCTTATTGGCTCATTCTTGAGCTTGGTCAGGGCCCTCTTATTGGCTCATTCTTGAGCTTGGTCCGGGCCCTCTTATTGGCTCATTCTTGAGCTTGGTCCAGGCCCTCTTATTGGCTCATTCTTGAGCTTGGTCAGGGCCCTCTTATTGGCTCATTCTTGAGCTTGGTCCGGGCCCTCTTATTGGCTCATTCTTGAGCTTGGTCCGGGCCCTCTTATGGCTCATTCTTGAGCTTGTGAACCTCTTATTGGCTCATTCTTGAGCTTGGTCCGGGCCCTCTTATTGGCTCATTCTTGAGCTTGGTCCGGGCCCTCTTATTGGCTCATTCTTGAGCTTGGTCCGGGCCCTCTTATTGGCTCATTCTTGAGCTTGGTCCGGGCCCTCTTATTGGCTCATTCTTGAGCTTGGTCCGGGCCCTCTTATTGGCTCATTCTTGAGCTTGGTCCGGGCCCTCTTATTGGCTCATTCTTGAGCTTGCTCTGGGCCCTCTTATTGGCTCATTCTTGAGCTTGGTCCGGGCCCTCTTATTGGCTCATTCTTGAGCTTGGTCCTGGCCCTCTTATTGGCTCATTCTTGAGCTTGGTCTGGTCCCTCTTATTGGCTCATTCTTGAGCTTGGTCCGGGCCCTCTTATTGGCTCGTTCTTGAGCTTGGTCCGGGCCCTCTTATTGGCTCTTATTGGCTCATTCTTGAGCTTGGTCTGGTCCCTCTTATTGGCTCATTCTTGAGCTTGGTCCGGGCCCTTTTATTGGCTCATTCTTGAGCTTGGTCCGGGCCCTCTTATTGGCTCATTCTTGAGCTTGTTCTGGGCCCTCTTATTGGCTCATTCTTGAGCTTGGTCCTGGCCCTCTTATTGGCTCATCCTTGAGCTTGGTCCGGGCCGGCCCTCTTGGTTGGATTTGTGTGGCGCCCTTCACAACAAAGTTTCCTTTCTGAAACTGATAAGACTGCTGCAGAAAGTTGATGCATCTCAGCCAGATAGACCGGTCCCTGGCGAGCGCAGTCATGGCGATCCTAGCGCATGGAACACGGCAGCATAGGACTGGAAGGTTTCACATGCAGGACCCGGAGAGGCGCTCGAGCACTGATACCATATCCACATTCTTCCACAGGAAGACTAAATTCAAAGTTCATGTGATTCCTGTGCGGCTGATTACATCGCAATCAGTTGAAAACAACACTTTCTAATGAAAGATGTTATAGCATCCCAGCACTTTCCCTCGTGGTCCTGCAGGAACGCCAGTGAACCTGGCACAAGTGTCCCTCCTAATGGCTGCTGGATGAGTTGATGTCTTCTCATTGCCTCTGTTGTGGGATCTACTGTTTGGACGGTCTGGATGGCTGACTATCGGCTCTGACTTCTCTCATGTCCTCTTGTGTCTCCTGGTATAATACGAGTTCTTTTACTACAAAAATGGCACAACTGCACATAATTAGATTTAAGATGGAAATGCAGTACATAGCACAATAGTTGCCGAGTATTGGCCTTGTAAAGAGCTGCATACATGTGCTCTCTATATAGTGATACTTTTTTGGGGGAACACAAGTTTAAATATGGTTACTGTATTTTCCTCTTTTAGGAACCACCCCTCCAATTGGAACCGCCCCTCCAATTGTAACCGCCCCTCTAATTGGAACCGCCCTTCAAATTGTAACCACCGCTCCAATTGGAACTGCCCCTCCAATTGGAACCATTGAGGCAAATAACAAGACACTGAAGCAATTGCTCATCAGCTTATAAACTTGAGAACTGAAGACAAGGGAGGGAAAAAATCATTAGAATAATGTTTTGGGCACTAGCAGGTATTGAATCCTTGAATTCTGCTGGCCGGGTCCAAACAGGCACTTGAACTCCTTCACAACTGCAATCCTTAGTAACCACCCTTCTAATAACCACCTTTCTAATAGTAATCACAGGTTGATTGGACAGAAGTAAATAGTAACGGTAGATGGCTCCTATTAGAGAATATATGATACATGTGCTCGTAGAGTTCACTAATTAAATGACATCTTGAGACATCTTGACAGCCATTTTGTTTCAAGCCAATCAGGAGGTGAAAACATCGGGACGAACAACATCCCAAGCCATTAACATCCCCCCCCCCCCCCCCCCCCCCCCAATGCTGCATGGTTAATTTGCTGCCAGGAAAGGATGGTGGACAGACATATTACTCAGCTCATTCATGGACATGTTCTACATGTTCTAGCTCTTCTCCTTTTCCTTCGCTCGGCACTCCATGCACTGCATTCTTTACTCGTCTAACTGCATGTGATGAGTCGAAGAAAAAAGTGGCTCTCGGGCAGAACCTTTCCTACATATTTCAGGCTTTTAGGCTAGCTTGTTCTACTATCTGGTAAGGGATTCCTTCAGAACCGTGCAGTCCCTTCTCACTTGCACAGCCAGGCCAGTCTAGTCTAGCTTTTCCAATGGCTGCCAGCGTTCTCTTGATCGTTCTTCACGGTGACCACCATTCCCGATTTATGTAAGCCCGCTTTGTTTAAGGCGCGTGACCAGATCATTTTTTAATTTACGGGTGAACGTACAGTGCATAGATAGATAGATAATAGATGATGACCAGATCATTTTTTTATTTATGGGTGAACGTACAGTGCATAGATAGTTAGATAATAGATGATAGATATGCCATGCATGACAATACCCAAGGTTTTTGTTGCAATCGCTGGCAAGCGTGTCCCCCCCTAATCGCTGGCAAGCTTGTTACCCTCTAATCGCTGGCATTGTTACCCCCTAATCGCTGGCAAGCTTGCCCCCCCCTAATCGCTGGCAAGCTTGTTACCCTCTAATCGCTGGCATTGTTACCCCCTAATCGCTGGCAAGCGTGTCCCCCCCTAATCGCTGGCAAGCTTGTTACCCCCTAATCGCTGGCATTGTTACCCCCTAATCGCTGGCAAGCTTGGACCCCCCTAATCCCTGGCATGCGTGGTCCCCCCTTGACCACAAGTTTCTCGTAGAAGTATCTTCATGCCTGAATTTGTCATTTTGCTAACACCCTAAAGTTCAAAGTTCTAACGGTCTTCACGTCTGTGAAGGATTCAAGGCATGCCGGGACTCACTAGAGCTGACACCCTATTTAGGCTGCTGAGAAACTGCCGACGGGAATTTAAGTTGAGAAATGAGTTGTTGTTGTTGTTGTTTTGGTGGTGTTGCCGTAAGATGGGCTCTATGCAGGGAATGCTAGCGTATTGCCCAATAAATAGAATAATAATAATTGTAATCTGTAACGGTAAAAACAGAATATATATTGAGATTAAAAATGAAAGGTCCTAGGGAGTAGTTCCAAGGATCCTATTTACTAATGGCAGATGAAGTCATTGTCTTGCTTGTCTGTGTGCATTGCTCTGCCACTCTGGGATGCAAATACTTTGGTCTAGAGTTTGTCATTTCCTGCAGTCTTCTGCTGGGCAGCCCGAGAGAGGCTATGTCGTTGGTTGCTATGACAATGAGAGTGAGACTGGATTTGAACTGTCGGACAAGGCGAAGGATTTGGACGGAGAGACCAGCGGCAGACTCACCCGGATGCTGGATGTGTAAGTTTGCACGAAACAGCTGGTGTTGATATTGCCTCAAGCAGTGCCCCATTCTCTCTCCCTCCCTCCCTCTCTCCCTTATATGTATGTTGTATGTCAGGGGGTGAGGTAGCACTCCCCATACTTGTTTGACCCGTAATTTCAGAAAGGGTGGATACTGAAAATACACACACACACACACACACACATCACACACAAAGTTTATATCTCGGCAAAGAATCTCTTTGATGGCTTATTGGTATCATAACGGTCGTTTCAGCTGATTTTATCCCCCAAAACTCTAAATACTTGCAGCATGCCTTGAATCCTTCACAAAGGCAGTAGTGAACTGTTCACAAGGTAGTGGGCAGCAGTGAACTGGCAGAAGTCCTCACCCAAAACATTAAAAACCGTGAAATTCAAGATCTTGTACCCCCCCCCCCCACAAACATAATACTAGCACACAATAGTTAACTACCCACAAGACTTCAAAATCTCTCGCAGTAAAATAAAAACACCCTAAAATCGGTAAAGTGTAATCAATACAATAAGCACACTTGTGTATGTGCGATAGCGAGTCGACCCGAGGTGAGCACACTTCCTGTGCATACCAGTTGGTTTCCCCAGAAGCTTACTCTTGTGACAATAGTTAGCAGCACAGACCTCCAGCAAGGCAGGATAACTTACTTATGGTTCACATGTCTGCATATGAAGATTCCTTGCTACAAAGTGCTTGCCATGTTAACTTTCCAAATTGACTTCTCTTATTACTGCAGTTCTGTATGATTTCCCTGTAATTTAGTGTGGGTGTGTGTGTTCTTATAGGTGTCCTCAACACAATGGAAATGTCTGGTTTCCATAGCAACAAAAATGATTTTTAAATGGCGGCTTTGTCGTCTCGAGGTGAAATCATCAACCAAAAAATTCTATTAAAATTCAGTAGTGTTACAAATGATCAATGATCACCTGGTAGTATAATTATATTGAATCTATAAGACATTTTTTTTGTTCCGTCAAATTTTTAACGTATAAAATATTCTATTACTGATAACACCACATCGCATTAACACATCGCAGAAAAAATAAAATAAAATCACTCAAATTACTAATAAATTACTAATATAAATTACTAATAAATTATTACCTAATAAATTACTAATATAAATTACTGATAAATTACTAATATAAATTACTAATAAATTACTAATAAATATAATCTAAGTAAAGTACCTTTGAAGACAAAACTTTGGAGGGTGGAGATTATATGGATATTCAGTGTACTCGAGGCAAACCTTGGGCGTGGTCTCGCGGAACGGGGGGGGGGGGGGGGGGGGGGGGATCTTACCATGGGATTTACATATTTTAACTGCCTGTTCGACCATTTCCCCCCAGAAGTGGGTGTGTCCTTCCCTGTAAGCCCTTACACAGAATCATCAAGAGCTGGTGCGATGATCTTCCTCAGCCCTGGTAATGTAGGGTTTGTATAGGTCTGAATGTCGAGTCACAGAATCAAGAGCTGGTGCGATGATCTTCCTCAACCCTGGTAACGTAGGGTTTGTGTAGGTCTGAATGTTGGTCTAGAGTCACAGAATCAAGAGCTGGTGCGATGATCTTCCTCAACCCTGGTAACGTAGGGTTTGTGTAGGTCTGAATGTTGGTCTAGAGTCACAGAATCAAGAGCTGGTGCCATGATCTTCCTCAACCCTGGTAACGTAGGGTTTGTGTAGGTCTGAATGTTGGTCTAGAGTCACAGAATCAAGAGCTGGTGCAATGATCTTCCTCAACCCTGGTAACGTAGGGTTTGT